>JARYGA010058195.1:0-75924 GCA_030545235.1 Helianthus tuberosus
AGGGTCCCCGAATGCTAATCCCGATCCAAGTAGCTCAGGTATGAAACAATGGTTTCAACTTAGAGCTCCTCAAATCAGAATTCTTGTAAGTTTTACAATGGGGTGGATGGGTATTTATAGGAATACCCGAACCGTTAGGATCGTTTTTCGAATATCGTGCCTTAATCGTATCCGTACAAGTGTCGGGACCTTATGGTAGCTAGAAATTGATCCTTATCAGCTGACTAGACAATTGGGAATGTGTGGTTAAGAATCAAACAACTGCAATCTGCTGTTAAATGCAGATAACCTAGTCAGGAAGTCAGACGCGGCCCGCTTCAGGATGCACATAAACTCAGGCGGGCCGCCTGGCCATGTCAGATTAGAACAAAGTTTTAGAAATGACAGTTCCAGTCCCTGCACGTGTTTAAGCCCATTTCCGGCACTTCTAAGGCCCGTAAAGCCAACTTTAAGGACCTAAAATGATGCCTAAACATTGTGGACATGAAACATGCTCAAAAATATGTCGGATGTCAGTTCGTTTGGTCGTACGAACGCGATGTTCGCTTAATTACGACGGAATGCGCACAAGCGCGAAAAACGATCCAAAATGCGCGACGAATGGATTTTTCTTATGCCGAACACTAAAATAAAATATTTTAGTGCTTACATAAATTTTTGGATGTCCGGATGTATTCAGAACGTAAGTTATGCGCGAAAATGCAAACTTGTGCACTTTTTGACACTTTTAGTCCCTGAATGAGCCAAAAGTTTATTTTAGCACACCGAACCCCTCAAAGCCTATTTCTAAGCTATATAAAGGATATTTAAGGTATGTTTAACTTATGGTCATGTTCTGGAATGTTCGTTACAGTTCAAATTGGCATACTTTCGCAGTTTGTCAAGTTTAGTCCCTGTAAGCGAATTAACTTGTTTTTGCCATACCAAAGCCTTCAAAACTTATTTCTAAGTTATGTAAAGGTTATTTAAGGTATGTTAAGCCTATGTCACTATTCCAGAGTGTTTGTTGCATTAAACTGGTTATATTTACGCATCGGTGCGCGTATAACCTTCCAGAAAGCGATTTAGAGTTTGAAATTGAACAAAAATTGATATGTGCAAATGATACACATATTTTTACAAATCCCAAGTATGAAATATAATATTTCATTGGTTCGGTATTTGTTTGATGGCCGTGGAGGCACAGGTGTTACAATGGAAGTCTCTGTTTTTGAATGAGGTATTTATAGTGTACAGAGACAGGGATTTTTGAGTGTTTTTCGTGGGTTGTTTGTATTCAAGGTGGTTAATGACACCTTAATGATGTTTTAATCATTTAAGGAAACAACCGTTTTTGAAAAACCTTTGGTTTATCTCTAATTTAATGTAAACCCTTTAAAGAGACTTAGAGATTCCAATGATTTTGCGGATAAACACTAATGTCCAACTTGCACCTTTTCTTCATGTGGGACCCCTTTTGTTTCAAAAAGGTCCAATAGAAACTTTTTCTGAGTTTGTGTGTCTTCCTAGATTTTCCTCTTGATGATATATATCAGAAAATTCTAAATAAAACTTTTGAGAGTTGTATCTTCTTCATATATCATCAGAATGCATTTGATTCATTTACAAAGGATGAATCATCAGAATTTTTTTTTGAGATGAGAGGGAATAAGTAGAGTTCCGAGATTTTTACTTACATTGCAGTTTTGCAGTTCTGAACTCCACACCTTTGTTCTGATATACAGGAAGTATTTTTCATACAGCTTGTTCCAGTCCTCAGAATTTTTTTTTTGAAAGAAACTTGTTTAAAAAATTTAGATGGTCATAAGTTTCTTTAAATCTGGTTAAAAGCATTGTTTTTCTGATGATTTGTCAAACTTCCTGGTTTTCAAGAGATTTTTCTGAAAATTTTGATTTTCTGATCAATTATCAGATTTTCTGGTTATTTTGAAAAATTTCTGGTTAAAGAACAGATTTGTATGGCTTGATGGGTTTTCTGAATAATTACCAGATTTTTTGATTGATCATCAGATCTTCTGAGTTTCTCCAAAATCTGTCAGATTTCATTTGAATTTCCACCAGATTTTTCTTTGTTTTTATCAGACATGTTGTGTTAGTTCCCCCTAGATCTATTGACACATTTTTTGAGTAAAAAGAAATTAAAGCAACCATGATATATAAGAAAAAAAAAACACAAAACACACAACAAAGAAAACAAACAACAACTACTCCTCTTCCTCCTCCAACACATTGTACATGCACTTCACATATAACCAAAGACTGGTTATTCGACCGGTGTGATTCGTTGATGGCACCAGGTTGGCTTCACTTATGTTTTCTTGAAGTACCAGCTCTGCCCTTGGATAGCAGCTTCTCACTCCTCCGAAGTCTAGCTGACTGGTGATCACCTTGGTAACGAACCGAGGGTAGATCAGAAAAGGTTGCCGGTCATGGATGTTTGCTACTAGGTCTCTCATGAGAAACTTAGCATAGTTGTAAGGTTTTTCCTGTAAAACAGCATGAACCACTTCCATCATCCTATGGGACAGCTCGTTGAAGTGTCCTATCTTCTTGGAGAAGCAGACACTTAGCTGTGTTACCAAAAACTGGAAAGGGGGTATAAACCCAGATTTGCTAACAGCCCTTGACTAGTTGTTTGTATGATAGCCCATTTCAGTCATGGTCTGTTGCACATCTGCCTTATCCAGGAATTCGATTTCTTGACCATTACCCAGTTTGAGGACATTTCTGATTGTTTCCTCTTTTAGGGTAATACTGACCCCCAGAACCTCACTCTCAATCCAAATGGAAGTACCACTAAAAATGATTTCAGAGTTCCACCAGAACTCTTGAAGAAGTTTTGGATAAATGGTGACATGTGATGATACAGCAAAGCCCAAAAGACTTCGCATGATCATATTGTACACAAACCTGCAGTCCTCCCATGCAGGTCCTTCCCAGTTGGATCTTAATCTAAGATTATGAAGTCTGTGAAATGGGAGAGGGAATTGAGTAACTTTCATCAATTTTGGGCGACCCATTTTAAGATAAGAAAAATTCCGTCGAAGGGCTTTTGAAGAGATGATTTTTGTGTGAAGAAAGTTCTTTTCAGGTTGTTAATATTTATAGATGAAAGTGATAGTTCCTCATGAATGATATTTACAGCCAACCCTTTTTTTTCATCTCTTCAATTAAGACGATATCTGTTGCAGTGAATGTAACAGTGAATGTGACAGTCTACTAAGCCCCATGTGTGAGTAAGCATTTAATGACTAGGCGGCTACTTTCATAGCTCCTAATCATTTTAGTGCCTACGTGTCACTTAAGTTTCTTATGAAAAAATGACGTTGCATGCATTAGCAGAAAAAATGAAATTCAATAATCTGAAAAAAAATTTAGAGACGGTTGATTTTCTCAGTAATATAGAATTTTATCTTTATACATGTTACTTTTCACCCTTTTTGTTTTTTTTAAAGAAAAAAAATACAAAAACAAATAATACACATACATGAATATATACAATGTGTGGGATATGCATGAAGATGGACGATTATGATGATTACAAATTATTCTGATATTTCAACCTGGTTTCTGAATTTATATCAGAACTTCTGGTGATTTTACCAGATATTCTGATATTTCTTCAGATTATCTGATAAATCATCATTTATTGATGATTCATTAGATTTTCTGATGTTCCATCAGATTGATGGATTGCTTTGTCAGAAACCAGTTGATTTGTTCTTTGATTATCAGAACTTTGCTGATCATCAATTTGGTTTTCAATTTGTGTCCTTGTCTTTTCTGAAAAATCTTCATCATTTAAATTAACCATGCCAAGTTTGCTGATAAAAAAATTGTGTCTCTTTTCATCAAGAGGTTTTGTAAAGATATCAACAATTTGGTTTTCAGTTGGAACAAAATACATTTCTATGTTACCTTTCTCCACATGATCTTTTATGAAGTGATATCTGACATCTATGTGTTTGGTTCTTGAGTGATGAACTGGATTTTCTGTTATTGCAATAGCACTCTTTGAATCACATAGAATTGGTATTCTTGTCAGAGTTACTCCATAATCTTTTAGTTGAGTTTGCATCCACAGCACTTGTGAATAGCAACTTGCTGCTGCTACATATTCTGATTCTGCTGTTGATGTGGCAACACAGTTTTGTTTCTTGCTTGCCCAACATACCAATTTTTCTCCCAAGAGTTGACAGGCTCCAGATGTGCTTTTCCTGTTAATTTTGCACCCTGCATAATCTGCATCTGTGAATGCAATTAATTCAAGGTTTGTATCCTTAGGATACTAGAGACCAAGTTCTGATGTGCCTTTAAGATATTTGAAAACCCTTTTTACAGCTTTTAGTTGGGATTCTTTGGGATCACATTGATATCTGGCCAGAAAGCATGTTGCAAACATGATATCTGGTCTGCTTGCAGTTAAATATAGAAGTGATCCTATCATCCCTCTATAGGTTTTAATATCTACACTTATTCCATCCTTATCAGAATCTAACTTGTTCCCTGTTGCCATGGGAGTTTTTGAAACAGAGCAGTTTTCAAGTGAGTATTTTTGTAGAACTGTTTTCACATATTTTGATTGACTCAAAAATATTCCATCAATTCTTTGTTGAACTTGTAACCCTAAGAAAAAGGTTAACTCACCCATCATACTCATTTCAAAGTGGCTGGTCATCAACTTTTGAAATTTGTTACAAAATTTTTCATTTGTTGATCCAAATATAATGTCATCAACATATATCTGGACCAACAAAGTATGACCTTTGTGTGTTTTGAGGAAAAGTGTGGTGTCAATAGTACCTTTGGTAAACCCAGAATTGAGTAAGAAGTTTGATAAAGTTTCATACCAGGCTCTAGGAGCTTGCTTCAACCCATACAAGGCTTTGTTTAATCTGTAAACATGATTTTGAAATTTTGGATCAACAAAGCCTTCTGGTTGCTGCACATAAACTTCTTCCTCAATTTTACCATTCAGAAAAGCTGATTTTACATCCATTTGATAAACTTTGAAATCCTTGGATGCAGCATAAGCAAGAAAAATTCTTACAGCTTCTAATCTAGCTACTGGTGCAAAAGTTTCATCATAATCAATACCTTCTTGTTGACAGTAACCCTTGACCACTAACCTTGCTTTGATCCTTGTGATTATGCCATTCTCATCAGATTTATTCCTGAATACCCATTTTGAGCCTATGACAGATTTGTCTTTTGGCTTGGGTACCAGATCCCATACCTTGCTCCTTTCAAACTGATCAAGCTCTTCTTGCATAGCTTGTATCCAGTCTGGGTCACTTAGAGCTTCTTTGACAGATTTGGGTTCTACCTTGCTTAAGAACCCAGAAAATGCACACTCATGTGCAGTTGCAGATCTTGTTCTGACACCATCAGCAGGGTTGCCAATGATGTCAGACTGAACATGTCCTTTGATCCATCTTAACTTGTTGTGGAAAGTTGTTGGTTCTGATGGATTTGAAGTTTCCCCCTGAACAGGTGCTTCATTTGTGTGTAAGATATCAAAATTTTGAGCTTCTGATGTACTACACCTTTGTTCTGCAGAGTTAGTACATGAAGAATCTTTTGATTTGTTTTTGAAAGAATTATCATGTTCTAGGAAATCTTCATTTATCATTTCAAAGAGATGTTCATAATTTTCTTGTTTGTCAGAAAAATTTATTTCTTTCATGTATTCATCAGAAACCTCTGTTTCTGATGAGTCATCAAATGAAACATACAGACTTTCTCTGATTGTCCTTGTGTTGAGAATAAAAATTCTATATGCTTTTGAGGACAAAGAGTAACCAAGAAAAATACCTTTTTCTGCTTTTCTGTCAAATTTTTCAAGGCTTTCAAAATCATTGAAAACAAAACATCTACAACCAAATGTATGCAAAAATTTTACACTTGGAATTCTTCCATTGATAATGTTGTAAGGTGTTTTGTTGTGCCTTTTGTTGATAATGGTTCTGTTTTGGGTAAAACATGCATTTGCTATAGCTTCTGCCCAAAAGTGAGTGGGCAGCTTAGCATAGGCAAGCATAGTTCTGGCAGCTTCTACCAAGGTCCTATTTCTTCTTTCAACCACCCCATTCTGTTGGGGTGTTCTAGGAGCAGAAAAATCATGAGAAATTCCTTTACTTACAAGAAAATTCTCAATTTTTGAATTCTTAAAGTCTGTTCCATTGTCTGATCTGATCCTTCTGACTGTTAGTTTTAACAGATTTTCAAATTTCTTGATAAAATTAATGATCAGATCAGGAGTTTCACTTTTCTTTCTAAAAAATTCTACCCATGTGTACCTGGAAAAGTCATCTACTATTACTAGTATGTATTTCTTTCCAGAAAAACTTTCTGTACTTATGGGTCCACACAAATCCATGTGTAAAAGTTCTAAATTTTGTGAAACAGAAGACTCAGAAATTGATTTATGTGAGCTTCTCTTGGATTTACCCATCTCACATGCTTCACAAATTTTATCCTTCTTTGAGGATATCAAAGGTAATCCTTTCACCAGACCTTTGCTTGCTAGTTTACTTAGGTGTTTTAAATTTAAGTGGGCTAGCCTTTTGTGCCATAACCAACTACTACCTTTGTTGATTTTTGAAAATAAACATAGTTTTGGATGTTCACTTTCTTCTTTGAAATCAAAATAGTAAATTGATTTTCTTATTCTTTTCCCACTTAAATAGATTTTATTATCATCTATACCTATTAACAAGCATTTTTCTGGTAAAAAGGTTACCTGAAAACCTTTGTCACAGAATTGACCACAACTCCGCAAATTATACTTTAAGCCTTCAACATAGGCTACTTTCTCTATGGTCAAACATCCATACCTTATGCATCCATATCCCATGATCCTCCCTTTTACTCCATTTCCAAAATTTACCATTCTGCCCAGCTTTGAAACAAAGTTGCTGAGTAAGCTCCTATCCCCAGTCATGTGCTTGGAGCTTCCTGAGTCGCAGTACCAGATCTGCTGCACATGATGGTCCTGAAATGGAATGATTAGAGGGTTTTTGGTACCCAGACATGCTTGGGTACTGTTTCTGATGGGATTTTAATCAGTTTATTTTTTCTTCTTGGTTTTGCATCAGAAATTCTGTTATATGCTGAGCCATTAACAGATTTTACATTTTTCTTTTGAAGATAGTGTTGAACAAGCTTCAATATGTCAACACACATACAAGATTTATCAGAATTTTCTGATATTTTTTCTTGTGATGGAATGAGTGGATAATTTTGAAAAGATGAGTGAACTGCTTTTGGAGTCTTTACAGATTCTTGACTGCATTCACTTATGTTTGTTTTGAAGTTTGGTTTTTCAAAAGAGTATTCAGAATAGGTTGTCTTGCAAGATTCAGATTCTGATGAAAATTTATCAGAAATCTGATGAGTTGCTTTTACGAAGACAGTGGGTTTACTTCCTGTTGAGTTTTTATATCCTAAACCCTCTCCTTTGTTCTTTGGTGTGGACTCAATGAAATTTATGAATTCTTTGGCTTGTTGAAAACCTCTTACATTGATTTTTATCATTGATTTTCTTGTAAAGAACTTTTCTTTCATTTTCATAAAACTCAATTTTAGCTCTTTGATCTAAACTTTCCTCTATAAGAAGTTGGTTTTCAAGAATGATTTTATTCAAGGTCCTTTGCAACTCATCAGATTTTCTAATATCTGATTGATGTTTTTCTTGCAGATTTAGAAAATCTGACATGAGCTTGTTTAGCTTGTGTTCAAGATCAAGATTGTCTAAATTTACCTTTTGTTCTGAAGTTTCTGGTAGACCTTCAGAAAGTGCCATGAGGCAGAAATTTGCCAATTCTTCTTCTTCATCAGAAGAAGAATCATCAGATAACCATGTATCTGTTCCTGCAATTAAGCTGACTTGTTGCTGCTTCTTTGCTTCTTCAAGCTTTTTCTCATAATAAGCAACATCCTTGAGCTTTTTGGTCTTGCATTCTGATGCATAGTGACCTCTCTGCTTGCACTTGTAACACACAACTTCAGCCTTTCCTTTATCCTTAGATCTAACTTCCTCTTTAGATCTCCCATCCATCCTTCCTCTGTCACTTCTCTGGTATCTCTGGCTTCCTCCCCTCAACCTCTGCTCAAATGTTTTGGTGAGCAGTGCTATTGCTTCAGCAAAAGCTGAAAAGTCTGATGATGTATCAGAAATTTCAAGATTTTGGCTGTTTGATGGTTGTGGATCATTGGTAGTTGTTGATCTTTGTGAGTTTGAGATAAGAGCTAAAGATCCCCCTCTTTGAATGGTTTCTTCAAATATTTCTTCCTCCCTGGGGATCAAGATGCTGTATAAGCCATGGAGACTCATGTTTCCTAGTTCTAAGGTTGAGGACAAAGTCATGGTTAGACTTCTCCATTCTCTAGGAAGGGCATCAAGAAATTTTATGTTTCTTTCATCATTTGACTTAGTTATTCCAAATTTCTTTAGCTCGTCTAAAATTTTTGTGAATCTTTGATATGTATCATTTAATCTTTCATTTGGCAAACTTTTAAACCTTTCATAAGATGAGACATTATTTGTTCTCTTGTTTCTTCTCATCCTTTCTCCTCCTTCACAAAGATTTTCCAACTGATCCCATATTTCCTTGGCTGATGCACATGCCTCAACTTGTGAAAATATGTCATTGGGGATGGCCATTATTAAAAGTGACTTTGCCCTTTCATCCCCAGCCACCTTTTCCTTGTCTTCCTCACTCCAACGTATTTCACTTTTGGGAGCTTGGGAGGCAGGGATAGCAGGTGATTGGTCAGTTGCTGGAATAGCTGGTATTATAGTCATTGGTATATGTGGACCCCTTTCAATGGATTGAAACAGAGCTCGGTCATGACCATTAAGGAAATTGACCATCCTGATTTTCCATTGGGGGTATTCCTCTCTGACCAGAGTCGGAGGTTTGGACATAGAACCAATGTTAAAAGCATTATTCCAGGATTGAAAGCTGGCCATATTTAGAGAAAAGAAGATGAGCGATTGATCGTTTGAAAATAGTTTATTCAATCTGCTCTGATACCAATTGTTGGACCCAGTTTGGCCTTAAACAACTTCTTTTCACGTAATATGGCAAGTGATTTCAGTAGATGTGAAAAAGATGTGCGGAAATGGAAATCAGACTTTCAGAAACAAGACCTACAGGATTATCAAGTTTATATCACTTTGAAACAAAATGGTTTACAAGGTGATTGTAAGA
Organism: Helianthus tuberosus; assembly: GCA_030545235.1. Taxonomy (NCBI): domain Eukaryota; kingdom Viridiplantae; phylum Streptophyta; class Magnoliopsida; order Asterales; family Asteraceae; genus Helianthus; species Helianthus tuberosus. The sequence continues at coordinate 9,216 of JARYGA010058195.1, forward strand.
TTATTATCTAATACAAATGAATCTTGAATTCTGTGGGTGAGAGGGCAATGGAGTTTTGATGTATGTGTGAATGCTAAGCTTCAAACTCAATTGTCTTCTGCTGGTTGGGCCTTCTATTTATAGAAGGCTGGGTGCATGAATAAACAATAGTTTATTCATGCAATAAGTCCTGCAAAAAGTGGCCAATTGACATATTCATTGAATCCAACGTTCAAGTTGCCTTTTTCATCATGATATCCAATAATGTCAACTTGCTTCGGTAATTGTGGCAGGATGGAGCTGATTTCAGACAAGTGGGGTATTTCATAAGAATTTCTGATAAACCACTTCATCAGAAATTCTGGTGAACAAATCATCAGAAAAATCCTGATGATCAGAATCGTCAGAAACTGATGATATTTCATCAGAAATATCATCAGATCCATCAGAAATGACCTTCTCTGATAATCTAATTCAGCTCTTGATCAACTTGTGATTATTTGAAGTAGATGCTATGCATTTCAGTTGTCCTATCTGATCTTCTTTTTCTTGTTGTGATCTTCAGGACTGTGATCACTTCATAGATCCAGTTGATTGTGATTTTCTTCAATACTTACAAATAAAGTTTCCTAACAGTTTCCCCCTAAGTATTGTAAGAAAATGAACTATCTCTATATCTAACATAAACAACTTTCAACTGCTTCTTGAAAGAAAAATTTAAAAACAACTAAGTTCAGAAACATAGAACATAGTCAAACCAACCATAAATCAGACAAAAATAAAATATTGTTCAAAAACAGAAATTTAATCTCATCAATTCATTAATTGATCTTCACTCCACTTCTGTATTTGTCTCCTGGTTTCAGCCTTTTCTTGTGATCAATTACCTTTTGAGTTTCTTTGTACATTTCTTTGTACCATCCTCTTGCTTCCATCCAGTTTTTAATGCATTCTTCAATTGTTTTTCTCAGCTGTTCATTGTTCTTTCCCTTCTTCTTGAGCTGCTCTTGTTTTCATTCATGCAGTTCCTTATATATTTTAGAGTTTGATTTGAATACCTGCATATTTCACTGATTCTGAATAGAGCTTTCTCATCATTAGCATCTTTGAAGACTACACACATTTCTGGTTGGTCAAAGATTGCTCCAGTTCTCACAAGTTTAGAAGGGATTTCAGCTGGAATTTAAGTGTTGGGAGGAGGTATTAGCACCTTGTTGCTGTACTCAAAATTGATACATAGATCAAAGTCTACCAGTGCAGCCCTTTTGTATAACTTTGCTCCTGCACTTTTGAGACTGTCAAGGGCTGTTCTGACCACAACTGAATTACCTTTATCTTCATCAATGATATTCTTCATTTTGACTATTCCCATTGGGTGAATATCATCACCCAGATTTGCATCAGTAACCTTTTGTTCACTGTTATCTTTTCTGATCAGGGTATACTTATTTTGTGCTTCATAACCTAAGATACCTCCAGTGGTCAAAGTATCAATTCTTTCAATAGATACTATTGGATTGGTCTTGTGTTTGTGCAAAATTACCCAACCTCCATTGTTTCTGTTTTCAACAATACCTTTACTCAATGGAGAGAGTGGTCTCTTTGGGTTGTCTTCTGGACCTTTCCAGTAGTAATGCTTTAGATGTTCTTCAGGGTACATAATTGTGTGTAAATCACCTTTTAGCACATCCATTTCTCCGATGTTCCCTTCTGAATCTTCTATCATTTCTTTTCTTGGCCTTTTTGAGGAAGTCACTTCATGTTCCATTCTTCTCTTCTCTTTTGTATCCATCTTTATGCTGAACTCTGTTTCTCCTGTGATGGCTGTAGAAGATGACTGAACTGTAACATGGACTTTCTGCTGAACCCTTGATGTGTCTGGCTTCGGGACATTTGGCGGAGGACCCATGAGTAACTTTTGTTTATCTGGAGGTGGACCCATGGGTTGCTTCTGTTTTTGAGCAGTTGAAGATTCTGTTTGTTTGGTTTAATCTTGTTGAATGGTTTCTGATTGTTGTTGTTGAGGAGTTTCTGATCCTCTTGCTTGTCTTTCTTGTGGAATTGAGGGTTTCAGTTCATGAAGATCAACTTTTGCTAGTCTGGCAACATTATACTGCAATCTCTCTACTAACAAATGAACATTAGTGAGAATTTTAGTATTTGTTTCTTCATTTTCTGAAACTCCTGGTTTTCTTGATTTCTTTGTGCAGTCAATTCCATCAACAGCTTCTCAAAAGCCTTAGCCATGTTGCTGTTGTTGGCTCTGAGGAACTGTATTTCTTCAAGAATCTTCCCTGAACTTGAGCTTTCTCCTACAGTTGCAACCTCAGCCATCTTTTTCTTGATATCATGCAGTTCCTTGAGAGCCTTCTCTAATTCTGATGAGCTCTCTCTGTTTTTTGATGACTTTTGCAGTTTGTTGAGAGCTGCAACATTGTCTTCTGTTTGCTTCTGCACAACTTTGACAGTTTCTGATAAAACCTTGATATCTGACTTTTGATTTCTGATTTCTTCCAGTATCAGATCAAGTTTTCCTTCTGTGGTTGTTTTCACAGTAGCAGTTGTGTCTTCAAGTTCCTTGTGAAGTTGTTTAGGGGACATAGATTGATGTCCTTGGGAAATAGGAGAAAGAATAGATGTTCCCCTTCTAACACCAGCAGAAAACACATTCTCTGCTGTTCTGAGGTTAAAAGGATTGGAAGATTCCAAATTCTCTGTATCCTCACCAGAAAATTGAAACACATTCAAGTTCTGGTTTTCCTCATATCCTTGAACCTTTTCAGGTTCTCCATGAGTTTTTGAGAAACTCTTAGTTTTCTCATCCAGGTTTCCTTGATCAGTAGACTGATCTCCACCTGTTGCTACCACATTTTCCTCCTCAGAATCTGATTCAGAAAATGGGTCCTTGGTTTTACTCACATTTTGTTTTACAGAAATGGTGCCTCTATGTAAAATTTCATATTTTCCTTGAATTGATTCATCAGAATCACTCTCAGAGAAATGAAATAAATTAAGTTTGGAGTGTTGTGCACCTGTTTCTCCCGTATGTGAGATTTCAGCATGATGTTCTTCTGCCACATGACTCATATTCACATCTTCATCAGCTGGATGAGGATCAGATTCACCCTGCTGTTCCATTCTTGGTGTGCTTGACTCTTGTTCATCATGCTCCATGGGGCACATTTTCAAGAACTTCTTTGTGTTTTGGCCTTTTGTTCAACATCTTCAGATATTCTGCTCTGTATGGTGAATCTTCTAGTATCAGATTCATCATTTTTTCTGATAGAGCAGGCACATCATAATCTGACTTCCAAGATCCTACGGCAGTCCAAGGTCTCATAATTTCTGTTTTCCACATATTTTCTGATACTGGAATTTCTAGGTTCCTTTCAGAAAAAGCATCAGAAATTATGATTGACAGAAATCTGGGAAAGGGTAGATGTGAATCTATCCTTCCAATGTTAGCCAGAATTGATCTTCTGATCAGAATAAATATTTATGTTCCAAAATCAATGTTCAACCCACTAATGAGACTGAACATGATTGTTAGAATATTCTTATTTATCTGATCTGTACCTCCAATCTTTGAAGATAGACACTTGTTCAGAATTTCCATTAGAACTTGCCAGAAGGCAGGTAGCTTGTTTCTCTTGAATTCATTGATTTTTGAAATCTTTGTCTTGTAGCCCATTACAACATCAAGTTGTGAGAACATATCTTGTTTTTCTGGTGCTTCTTCATAGCTTTGGTTTAAGGGTAGTTCCAAACATTCCCTTATTTTCTCCGGTGAGATTGTAATAAAGATATTTCCCCACACATGTGCTGTTAGCTCGAGTTGATTTGAGACTTTGAGATTTTTTACAACTTGTTGTATGAGTTCTTCTAGTACCTCTCTGGTCTTTGTGAGAGCTTGAGCTAAAGGGCATCTGGTTAGGAATTCAATGAGAATTTGACACTTTATATCATACTCTTCGATGTTATCATTCATTGCTTCATTGTTGCTCTTTAATGGAAGAAATTCTGCTTCAGTGATGAAGGGAACAAAGTGTTCAATTGGTGGTATGTTGATGTTGATAGCTGCCATTGAGAATTTGGGTTTTTGTTTCGGAAAAAGGGTTTTAGGGTTTTGAATTTGAAGGTTGAAGATAGAAGTCTCTGTTTTTTAATGAGGTATTTATAGTGTAGAGAGACAGGGATTTTTGAGTGTTTTTCGTGGGTTGTTTGTATTCAAGGTGGTTAGTGACACCTTAATGATGTTTTAATCCTTTAAGGAAACAACCGTTTTTGAAAAACCTTTGGTTTATCTCTAATTTAATGTAAATCCTTTAAAGAGACTTAGAGATTCCAATGATTTGGCGGATAAACACTAATGTCCAACTTGCACCTTTTCTTCATGTGGGACCCCTTTTGTTTCAAAAAGGACCAATAGAAATCTTTTCTGAGTTTGTGTGTCTTCCCAGATTTTCCTCTTGATGATATATATCAGAAAATTCTAAATAAAACTTTTGAGAGTTGTATCTTCTTCATATATCATCAGAATGCATTTGATTCATTTACAAAGGATGAATCATCAGAGTTTTTTTTTAGATGAGAGGGAATAAGTAGAGTTCCGAGATTTTTACTTACATTGCAGTTTTGCAGTTCTGAACTCCACACCTTTGTTCTGATATACAGGAAGTATTTTTCATACAGCTTGTTCCAGTCCTCAGGAATTTTTTTTTTTGAAAGAAACTTGTTTAAAAAATTTAGATGGTCATAAGTTTCTTTAAATCTGGTTAAAAGCATTGTTTTTCTGATGATTTGTCAAACTTCCTGGTTTTCAAGAGATTTTTCTGAAAATTTTGATTTTCTGATCAATTATAAGATTTTCTGGTTATTTTGAAAAATTTCTGGTTAAAGAACAGATTTGTATGGCTTGATGGGTTTTCTGAATAATTACCAGATTTTTTGATTGATCATCAGATCTTCTGAGTTTCTCCAAAATCTGTCAGATTTCATTTGAATTTCCACCAGATTTTTCTTTGTTTTTATCAGACATGTTGTGTTAGTTCCCCCTAGATCTATTGACACATTTTTTGAGTAAAAAGAAATTAAAGCAACCATGATATATAAGAAAAAAAAAAACATAAAACACACAACAAAGAAAACAAACAACAACTACTCCTCTTCCTCCTCCAACACATTGTACATGCACTTCACATATAACCAAAGACTGGTTATTCGACCGGTGTGATTCGTTGATGGCACCAGGGTGGCTTCACTTATGTTTTCTTGAAGTACCAGCTCTGCCCTTGGATAGCAGCTTCTCACTCCTCCGAAGTCTAGCTGACTGGTGATCACCTTGGTAACGAACCGAGGGTAGATCAGAAAAGGTTGACGGTCATGGATGTTTGCTACTAGGTCTCTCATGAGAAACTTAGCATAGTTGTAAGGTTTTTCCTGTAAAACAGCATGAACCACTTCCATCATCCTATGGGACAGCTCGTTGAAGTGTCCTATCTTCTTGGAGAAGCAGACACTTAGATGTGTTACCAAAAACTAGAAAGGTGGTATAGGGAACTTAAAATATGCTCAAAAACATCTCGGATGTCGGTTCGTTTGGTCGTACGGTTGCGTTATTCGGTTAATTACGATGAAAGTCGTAACGGACTCAAAAACGATCCAAATTGCGCGAAGAATTGTATTTTATCATGACAATCACTAAAATAAAATATTTTAATGATTACATAAATTTTTGGGTGTCCGGATATATTCAGAACGTAAGATATGCACGAAAATGCAAACTTGTGCACTTTTTGACGCTTTTAGTCCCTGTTTGACCCAAAAGTTTATTTCTTGCACACCGAACCCCTCAAGGCCTATTTCTAAGCTATGTGAAGGATATTTAGGGTATTTTTAACTTATGGTCATGTTCCAGAATGTTTGTTACCCTACGAATCGGTATATTTTCGCAGTTTGACGCAAATAGTCCCTGCGATCGAATAAACTTGATTTCGACACACCAAACCCTCCAAAACTTATTTCTAAGTTATGTAAAGGTTATTTAAGGTATGTTAAGTCTATGTCACTATTCCGGAGTGTTTGTTGCATTAAACTGAATACGTTTACGTATCAGTTCGCATATACCTTTCCAGAAAGTGATTTAAAGCTCGAAATCGAACAAGAATTGATATGTGCAAATGATACACATATTTATACAAATCCCAAGTATGAAGCTTGATATTTCATTGATTTGGTATTTGTTTGATGGTCGTAGTGACACAGATGTCATAGTCTCCCCTACTTTAGGAAATTTTGTCCCGAAATTTATTCGTAGGAGTCTGTCTGTGACGTTGTGTTAAATAATTGTTTTGCATGGAATCTAGGGTGTCATCTATTTGTGTAGAGTAACCCATCAAAGATACACAAGGCATAATCTTGTCATTTCCCCATGGATATACTTCAGTAACGAAAATGAATGGATGATTCATTTTTCTCCATGGGTTCTTCGTCAGAAGTGGGAAAGAAGGAATAAATAAAAGGATATTCATTTCCCTCAATGGATATTATTTAGAAGAGAAAATGAATGGATACTTCATTTTCCTCAACGGGTTCTTCGTCAGAAATGGAAATGAAGGAATAATCGAAAGGATATTCATTTCCCTCAACGGATATTTTTTAGAAGCGAAAATGAATGGATGCTTCATTTTCCTCAACGGGTTCTTCGTTAGAAATGGAAATGAATGGATAATCAAAAGGATATTCATTTCCCTCAACGGATATTCTTTAGAAGCGAAAATGAATGGATGCTTCATTTTCCTCAACGGGTTCTTCGTCAGAAATGGAAATGAAGGGATAATCAAAAGGATATTCATTTCCCTCAACGGATATTCTTTAGAAGCGAAAATGAATGGATGCTTCATTTTCCTCAAGGGGTTCTTCATCAGAAATGGAAATGAACAGAGTTAACTTTAGACACATGACAAAACTTGCTGTGATTTCTGTGCACTAAATTCCATAATTATACATGCATCCATAATTACGTAATTCCTTGCACAGCCCGCACAGTTTGTTTTATAATGTGAAAGGGATAGAATTTGAACAAGCTTGAGATAACTTTGATTAGGTCAACACATAAACACATAAGCACATAATTGTTTTCTTGGTTATTAATTTGTTATCAGTTTGTTATTAATTGTTATTAACTTATTGTTGATTTGAACATGGGTATTCAAGGTACACCAGGAACCCTGTCGATGGACTTCAACATCCTCAAGAATCTATCTGTAAAGATAGGATGATCTTACAAGAATTCGTTTTCGATCACAAGGAATCGTACCATTTGAAATAAGGTATACAAGGAATCCAATTAAGGACTTACGGAAGTACCCTTAGGTACCCTATTAAGGATTTATAGTGGTACATTGGGTATTCGTCCAGAGTAGTAACTTGCGCCTTGTACTTCGTTTCCTTGGAAGAAACGGGTGCTTAGGATTTTCGTGGAAATCGCAAGAAATCATAAGATGGAAGAATTTTGGGAGTAGGTTGTTTTACAAGAAATGCGGTTCCTTGATCGTCAGTATCGTAGGGGATACATGTAACCACATTTGTACATTGCAATGTAAATAAAAGATTTATTTATAAACAACAACAACAACAACTGTTTCATAGACCTTGACAACAAAAGAAAATAATACATAAGACTTGATTATTTCCAAACAACTTCCTCTTCTAGTCAGTCAAATGCTCATCCCTGCGCTGGATTTGCATTAGCAAGCTTTGGGCAATTTCTTCGGAAATGACCCATCTCGCCACAGTTGTAGCAAGAACCTGGTGGAAAACGAGCTTGAGCAGGATTGTTGTCAGCTTGATTTGGTGCAGCTGGAGCTGGGCAAACCCTTGCTGTATGACCTATAAATCCACAAAGTAGGCATTCGCGGCACTTCACACTAGCATGATGATGAAGGTTACATTGGTTGCACAAGGGTGCAGTTCCGTTGTATGGCTTCCTAGCAGGGGGTTGAGCTGGTTGGTTGGGGACAGGCTGATCATTGTGGGTAACCACGACGAAGTTCTAAGAAGCCCTTTGTCACACCCGACCGCGTTAAAACAACAAACCGCGGCGGAAACATTGGGGAGTGCCTTAACACAATCATTGTTTCATAACACATGGATTGAAGTTCTGTTTTATTGAATTAAATTTATTACATTGTATTGAAATTAGAAACAAAACATGAACACATTGACTTTCATTGTTATTAAGTCACTAAGGCCTTGTCCATTCCTATGTGAGCATGCACCAATAACATCATCAAACATCATCAACTATGGTACCTGAAACATATGTGAAAATACGTCAGCATAAAAATGCCGGCGAGTACATAGGTTTTATGTGAGTGTCAGATTCATGGCTCGTTTTACCTTTTGAAATAACTCAAACAACTTTGTTATTCGATATTAGAAAACTTAGTTTTGTAAAATGTTTATATTGTGAATTGAAATAACCAAGTTAAAACAGATTTGTTTTAATTCATAAAACCTCGATACCATGAATCTTAACTCAAAACATTTGTTTATGTAAACCCAGATTGTAAATTGTTTTTGTAATAAAACTCGAAAGGTTTATATTATTAGAGAAACCTTGTAATACAACTTTGTTTTAATAACATTTGCCCAAGTGATCTAGATAATGCTACGATATATAATGTGTTAAAAGCACTTATATATATGAAGTACCAGCGGCGTATCCACCATTCTTTTAACACATTACACCCACCCCATTACCTAATCAATTCCCTAACCCAACGGTTCAAACAGTTCCAAACGGTTCACATAAATCAATCAGTTCCAAACGGTTCACATAAATCAAATAGTTCCAAACGGTTCACATAAATCAAGCAGTTCCAAACGGTTCAAATAGTAATATAAACCATAGCATTTGTTTAAAAGACTCGAAATCATTTAGCACATATGAATCACCCCAAAATAGTTTAAAACGGTAAAAGAGGGGAACTATGTACTCACTTGAGAATGCTTAGAAGTCTTGAACCCAAGCAACACTAGAGGGATCACGGAAATCAATCGACACCTAATATAGGTAACTATGTTAATAAACCGGACCTAAATCGGAAGATCGGATAGGATGAGGTCTCGTAAACCAAATGAGTGTTGGAACTCATATAATATGGTTTAACAAAGCCTACATTCTAAAACGAAACCTAGCCTAAGTGCTTTCGACCCATTACGACCCGTTTAGGTAGCTTACGCTACTTTAACGCGTCATTCGCGTAAAACGCGTTCGAATCGTCTAACTTGTCCTATGATAAGTATTATATGCCTTAACAAGTCTAATAATGTTGCCTAATCAGTTTAGATGTCAAAATTTAAGTTACATATGCTTAAATACCAATTATGCATAAAAAGGGCATTTTGGTCATTTTACCTAAGGCATATAAACAACCTATCATACAACTAATTAAACTAAGTGACCGTAAGGTATAACCTCGGAAGGTTATTCCCTATACAACTATGGTCACAATATATGCTTGGTAGGATCCTAATGATCGACCAAACGGGTCGGGTTCGAAAGCCTAAGCGGTTGTTTAGACCGCTTATCTTACGACCCTATATAAGCGCTAAACTAAAAGTGACGAGTTAAACATGCTAAAACATGTTTAACGAAGTTTGAAAACAAGTTTGATATCAAAACAAAAGGTTTTGATACCCAAGAATAGTTTGGTTGCAAAATACGCATAAATACGCATTTTTACCGAAACTATGACTCGTCACTACACCTAATCAACGTGGTAATCAGTAGGTATAGTCACACGGGACTATAACCATCGTGATTACGTTCACGTTGCAAAGTTCAAACGAACTCTGTGTTGACTATTGACCGGTCAAAGCAGAAAGTCAAACACTGTTTGACTTTCGTGCTTAAAAACGCATAAAAGCACGAAAGAATACTTACAAAGGGTCCAAGCTAGGAAGATCTTGATCAATACTCAGGTATGAAGCATAAAGCTTCAACTTAGAGCATAAAATCAGATCAAGTGTGAGGAACAAGTGAATTGGGGTTGGGTATTTATAGGATTTCTACAACCGTTAAGATCGTTCTTCGATAAACGAGCTTCAATCTCAACCATCCATGTGTGCCCATTGTTTTATAATGTCACACCCCGACCACGAAAATCAACAAATCGTGGCGGAAATGTCGGGGAGTGTTGTAACAGAATCATTGTTTCATAACACATGGATTGAGGTTTTGTTTTATTGAATTAAATGTATTACATTACATTGAAATTAGAAACAAAACATGAACAAATAGACTTTCATTGTTATTAAGTCACTAAGGTCTCGTCCGTTCCTATGTGAGTATGCATCAATATCATCATCAAACATCACCAACTATGGTACCTGAAACACATGTGAAAATACGTCAGCATAAAAATGTCGGCGAGTACATAGGTTTTATGTGAGTGTCAGATCCATGGCTAGTTTACATGTTGCAATACTTAATTAAAAACTTGGTTTTGAAAATTATAGTATTGCGACATATTTAACCAACTCAAATCAAGTTGGTTATACTTTATAAAATCTCATAGCCATGATTCTTAACCCAAAACATTTATTTTATTAAATCAAATTGTAAAACATCTCGTAAAAACTCGTTAATAAAACTCGTATGGTTTATATTATTAGAAAAACCTTGTAATATAACTTTGTTTTGATAACCTTGCTCAAGTGATCTTAGATAACGCAACGATATATAATGTGTTAAAAGCACTTATATATAGGAAGTACCAGCGGCGTATCCACCATGATTTTAACACATTACACCCGCCCCGTTAACTAATCATTTGTGACAACTCGAGTTTCCAAGATTTCCATCTTTGCATTTATTGCACGTTAATAGTTTAGGTGGTTTGTTTACACGACTTGTTTGTTTCACGACAATACACGTTTGTAATATGCTACATCGTATTGTGATTGATATGATTTATGTTGGTGTGCATCATAGTGTGTTGTATATATGTTGATGTGTAAATAACATGCTTGTATTGATGATGTGTTTGTGTGTTAAGAACAACACAAAAATGGAGCCATGAAATCTCACTTAGCCGAAAACACAAGAGTGTTTTCGTCCAAGCATATGACCAACGAAAACCAAATGGGCTTTGGGCCCAGTCATGACTAGATAAACAATTGTTCTTAATCCTGTACGTGAACTGTTATTTGGCAAACCCTAATCACATCGTCTGTCTCTCTCGCTCCTTTTGAAACCTGATGGCCTTGAACATATACATCAATCGGTTTTGTTGTCTCTTCGGTTTAGGTTAGTAATCGGCTATTGTTGTTTGTTTGATCGAAATCATCATAGATTGTTTGTTTGACATTCTGTATTAACTGCTATCAGAAGATATGTATGAGCATATGATTGAACATTGATTGATTAACAAATGGGTTAAATCTCTGTTATTAAATGGTCTTCGATAATCCCTGTGGTTAAGTGAATCGATTATAAGCTATTGAAAATGGTAGGTTGTTAGTTTGGTCATGATCTTATGCTAATGTTATGCATGTAATTGTGATACGTAATGTGGGTATGAAATTAAGAAACTGTTCTTGTTGAAAATATATTGTGAAGATGTTGATTCTTCTGATTGAACGATTGTTGGTTGAAATCATAAAAACTGTAGTGTTGTTTAGGGTTGCTGTTGAATGTATTCGATGATGATGATGCCTGACGAAAACCCTCCACCCCAACGAAAACACCTTGGGGATTTTGGCCCAAGTGTTTTCGGCCCAAAGGGGGATTTCAGCCCAAAGGAGATTTCGCCTAAGGGATTTCGCTACTCAGGGATTTCGTTGAATTGTTTTGCACAGTTAACTTTGTTAGTAAATTCTGTTAAGTGTGTAACCCTGTTAGTTATTTACTCAGTTTGTTAAACTTGTTAAGCAATAACTCTGTTAGTTCAGCAACTCAGTTAGTATATTAGTTCTGTTAATATGTTAACTGGGTTATGTTAACTAGGTTACGTATGTTAAGCTTATTGTATGTGATAACTCTGCTAATGTTGATATAACTCTGTTATGACACAGTGACTACATTAAGTGTGTTAACTCTATTATGTATACTATTCCTGATCCTGATTAACACCATTAAGTTTACCAAGACTGTTGAGTAACTGAGTTAAAACAAACTGAGAAAGCCTCTAATGTAAAGCTTGAGTTGCATGAATGTGATTAACTGTTTGTGTGTTACATAATATTAACTGCCAAACACACTCTGTGATATTGATTGCATGCGAAACCTTACAAACATGTACTGATTAAGTATACGTGCACACTATAGGACGTGATTGATTACTTGCGAGTGCATAGTCTAGCATACCGAGCAAACCAAGGTGAGTTCACACTCTTACCAAGGCATGGGATTCACGGGGCTGGGAATGGGTTTTGAATAATGGGATTGAACAATTACTTACACTGCTACTAGACTATCTACCATCGTCCTCAGGTTAGGCAGGACACTTACGTAAAACCTACGTAAACTTGTACTTACCACTGTCCTTAGGTTACGAAGGACACTTACGTAAAACCTACGTAAACTTGTACTTACCACTGTCCTCAGGTTACGAAGGGCACTTACGTAAAACCTACGTAAACTCATACATACTACTGTCTTCGGGTTAAGAAGGACACTTACGTAAAACCTACGTAAACCCCCGCGTACCACTGTCCTCGGGTTGAGAAGGGCACTTACGTAAAGCCTACGTAAACCTCGTACGTACTACTGTTCTCGGGTCAAGAAGAACACTTATGGTACAACTAGTCTGGTAAATACAACATGGGATGCCCCCACTAATAGTACATACAACATGGGAAGCCCCCACTAATAGTACATACAACATGGGAAGCCCCCACCAATCGAACCTACACAACGGCTTAGTTAATAACGCATAGTTATGCAACGAACTTACTTACTGTGAACTTGCTCAACTAGTTGTTGACTTTCTGTTACATGCCTTGCAGGACCATAGGTACTCTTGGAGCTTGCACGGGAGGCGCGGTCATTGTGGGCACGGATTGTGGATGTTTTGATGAAAACTTTATAACTCTTTAAACTAAACACTTGTGTTGGATTTTCATACTATGCTTCCGCTACCTATACTATGTTTTTGATTGAACACCAATTGTATTGTGATGGATTACATTTACTTTTACTTATTACTTATATGTTCAATATGATTGGTGGCTTGATCCTGGTCATGTCATGCCTCCAAGCGGTGATACTCCACGTGTGGATTTTGGGGGTGTGACAGATTGGTATCAGAGCCATTGGTTATAGAGAACTTGGTTTTAATAAGGGGAAAACGTTTTTATTAAAACCAGACTATAACCTGTACAGTGCTCAACGATCCACAACGACGCCTCGCTCCACGTGCAAGACTCAACATTCTAGGTAATATGGTATACGTTTTATTGCCTACTTGCTAGAATTACATAGAACTTTGCTCATGGTATGCTTAGATAAACGTAGCAACTGTTGTTTGAAAACACGTGTATGCTTACTCTCTTCTATCATCGCACTTTCGCGAACCTCTCTCACTCATGTTCTCTTTGATATCAAGATCATGAGTGGACGCGTTAACCTAACTCAAGCCCAGTTGGCGGCTTTGATCAGTGAACAAGTTACTGCAGCACTCGCAGCTGCCCAGGCAGGAGGTATAACCTGCCATCACCACTTACTCTAGGATCTTTAGATCCTACTCTCGTAAACCAACACTCGTGCTCAAGTATGTTTACTCTTACACACGACAGGACAACACGCTCAGCCACCTGTATGCACATTCAGGACGTTCATGGGCTGTCGTCCTAATACTTTCAGTGGCACTGAAGGAGCCGTAGGACTCCTCTACTGGTTCGAGAAGCTCGAATCGGTCTTCGAAATGTGTGAATGCCCTGAGGCTCATAGGGTGAAGTACGCCCCCGGTACTCTCGAAGGCACTGCGCTAACTTGGTGGAACGCGCAAGTTCAGATGCTGGGGCTGGCGGCTGCTAATGCCACCCCATGGAATGATTTAAGGAACTAATCAAGCATGAATACTGTAACCGTGATAACATCCACAAACCGAAAGTGGAGTTCTTTAACTTAAAGATGACGGGGTCAGAGATAGAGGCATATACGAAGCGATCTAACGAACCGGCAATTTTGTGTCCAACTATGGTGGATCCTCCCATCAAATGCATTGAGCTGTACCTCAAAGGCTTAGTACCAGAGATTCAAAGCCATGTAACTGCTGCTAACCTTGCTATTATTTAAGATGTTACTCGTCTTGCTCATCGTCTCACAGACCAGGCAGTGGAACAGAACAAGCTGCCTAAACGTATTGGTGCTACTACTACTACTTCTGCTACTCCTAGTGACAACAAACGAAAGTGGGATGGAACCTCCAGCAAGGGTTCGACTTCAGTTCAGTCCCAGGCACAGCAGCGAAAGATTGATGACTATCAGAGCCCTGGTCAGCAGTCTTCTAGTAGTCAAGGGCAGGGTGGATATCGAGGAAACCACCCAAAATGCAACAGATGCAACAGACACCACAGTGGTTACATAGTCAAGGGTTGTAACCTCGTCTTAGCTGGTCAGACTTTCTCTATCGATCTCATTCCCATAGCTCTGGGTAGTTTTGACATCGTCATTGGTATGGATTGGTTATCTCAACAACAAGCAGAGATCCTATGCAAAGAGAAGATTGTTCGCATTCCCTGTTCTGGCAAAGAACCTCTCGAAGTTCAAGGCGACAAGAGTGGTGTCGTGAGTGGCATCATCTCCTTCTTGAAGGCACAGAAGTGTTTGCGAAAGGGCCACACTACTATATTAGAACTCGTTACAGATACATCGACGAAAGAGAAGAAGTTAGAGGATATTCCAGTTGTACGCGAGTTTCCTCAAGTGTTTCCTGAAGAGTTACCTGGGCTACCGTCTCATCGCCAGGTCGAATTTCAGATCGAGCTAGCTCCAGGAGCAGCACCCATAGCTTGAGCACCTTATCGCTTAGCTCCAACTGAACTGGAAGAACTGTTCAAACAGTTGCAAGAACTCTTGGATAAGGGTTTCATTCATCCTAGCTCTTCGCCCTGGGGAGCTCCAGTATTATTTGTGAAGAAGAAAGACGGTACCTTTCGCATGTGCATAGATTACCGCAAACTGAACAAGGTGACCGTGAAGAATCGCTATCCTCTCCCACGCATTGATGACTTGTTCGACCAGTTGCAAGGGTCGAGCTATTACTCGAAGATTGACCTGAGGTCAGGCTACCATCAACTGAGAGTCCGGGATGAGGACGTCTCCAAAACAGCATTCAGAACTCGCTACGGCCACTATGAGTTTCTAGTCATGCCATTCGGGTTAACAAACGCGCCTGCGGTCTTCATGGATCTTATGAACAGAGTGTGCAAGCCCTACCTGGGTAAGTTTGTGATTGTATTCAGCGACGACATTCTGATCTACTCTAGGAGTCGTGAGGAACACGAGCAGCACCTACGACTTATTTTGGAACTACTTCGAGCAGAACAGCTGTACGCCAAGTTTTCAAAATGCGACTTCTGGCTTCGTGAAGTCCACTTTCTAGGCCACGTGGTAAACAAGGATGGGATTCATGTTGATCCATCTAAGGTAGACTCGATTAAGAACTGGCCTGCACCCCGTACACCAACAGAAATCCGCCAATTCTTGGGTTTGGCGGGCTACTACAGAAGGTTCATCAAAGACTTCTCCAAGATTGCACAACCTCTCACCTCACTAACTCAGAAAGGCATTATTTATCGTTGGGGAAATGCACAGGAATCAGCATTTCAGCACCTAAAGGATAGGCTCTGTAGCGCACCTATTCTCTCATTGCCAGAGGGCACAGACGATTTTGTGGTTTATTGCGACGCATCCATTCAGGGTCTTGGATGTGTGTTGATGCAACGTGACAAGGTCACAGCCTACGCCTCACGCCAACTTAAAGTTCATGAAAGGAACTACACTACACATGATCTGGAGCTGGGAGCTGTTATTTTCGCACTCAAGATATGGAGACATTACCTGTACGGTACCAAGTGCACCATTTACACCGATCACAGGAGTCTCGAGCATATCTTCAAGCAAAAAGAATTGAACATGCGACAACGTCGATGGGTCGAATTACTGAACGATTACGAATGTGCTATAAAGTACCATCCGGGTAAAGCCAATGTGGTGGCCGACGCCCTCAGTCGAAAAGATACTACACCTAGGCGTGTACGGGCGTTGCAACTCACTATTCAGTCTAGTCTTCCTTCTCAGATACGAGATGCTCAGGTAGAAGCATTGAAACCCGAAAATGTCAGGGCTGAAGCACTACGCGGTTCAAGGCAACGGTTGGAACAAAAGGCAGACGGCGCCTACTATGTAATGGGACGCATCTGGGTCCCACTCTATGGCAACTTACGCGAGCTTGTAATGGATGAAGCTCATAAGTCTCGCTACTCAGTACATCCTGGTTCGGATAAGATGTACCACGATCTCAGAACTACATATTGGTGGCCTAGCATGAAAGCTCACATAGCAACTTACGTTAGCAAATGTTTGACTTGTGCGAGAGTCAAGACCGAATACCAGAAACCCTCAGGCCCACTCCAACAACCTGAGATACCACAATGGAAATGGGAACAAATTTCCATGGATTTTGTTACTGGCCTACCCAGATCTCAGCGCGGAAATGACACTATATGGGTGATCGTGGATCGACTCACAAAGTCTGCACACTTCTTGGCTATCAAGGAAACGGATAAGTTCTCCACCTTAGCAGGCGTATATCTTAAGGAAGTTGTCTCGAGGCACGGGGTGCCCACCTCTATTATCTCTGATCGTGATGGACGTTTTACTTCAGAACTGTGGCAAGCAATGCACAAGTCCTTTGGCTCACGTTTAGATATGAGCACAGCTTATCACCCTCAAACGGATGGGCAGTCGGAACGCACTATTCAAACTTTAGAAGACATGCTTAGGGCATGTGTAATTGACTTCGGCAACGGCTGGGAAAAGCACATGCCACTTGTGGAATTTTCGTACAATAACAGCTACCACACCAGCATTAAAGCTGCTCCATTTGAGGCATTGTACGGGCGTAAATGCCGGTCACCTCTTTGTTGGGCGGAGGTGGGGGATAGTCAGATCACAGGTCCAGAACTGGTAGTAGACACAACAGAAAAGATTGCTCAAATACGACAACGCATGGCGGCAGCTCGTGACCGTCAGAAAGCATACGCCGATAAGGGCAGGAAACCACTCGAGCTCCAGGTTGGGGATCGAGTGCTACTTAAAGTCTCACCCTGGAAGGGTGTTGTTCGTTTTGGCAAACGAGGCAAACTTAACCCACGATACGTTGGACCATTCGAAATCATTGAGAAAATAGGCAAGGTGGCCTACAGATTGAACTTACCAGCTGAACTCAGTGCAGTTCACAACGTCTTTCACGTGTCGAATCTGAAGAAGTGTCTGTCAGATGAGACCCTCATAGTTCCTTTGAAGGAGCTCACTATCGACGATCAGTTGCGATTCGTCGAGGAACCAGTTGAAATCACGGACCGGGATGTTAAGGTCCTCAAGCACACCAGAATACCTCTTGTTCGAGTTCGTTGGAACTCCCGTCGTGGCCCAGAGTTTACCTGGGAACGAGAAGATCAAATGAAACTCAAGTATCCCCAGTTGTTCGGAAACAATGCAACTACTACTGAGGCTGAAGCTACTACAGAATTTCGGGACGAAATTCCAAATCAACGGGGGGATGATGTGACACCCCAGGAAAACCAGTAAACTATACAACACAACTAGCTTCCTCAGTAACCACGTGCTAAATTTCAGGACGAAATTTCTTTCAAGTTGGGGATAATGTGACAACTCGAGTTTCCAAGATTTCCATCTTTGCATTTATTGCACGTTAATAGTTTAGGTGGTTTGTTTACACGACTTGTTTGTTTCACGACAATACACGTTTGTAATATGCTACATCGTTTTGTGATTGATATGATTTATGTTGGTGTGCATCATAGTGTGTTGTATATATGTTGATGTGTAAATAACATGCTTGTATTGATGATGTGTTTGTGTGTTAAGAACAACACAAAAATGGAGCCATGAAATCTCACTTAGCCGAAAACACAAGAGTGTTTTCGTCCAAGCATATGACCAACGAAAACCAAATGGGCTTTGGGCCCAGTCATGACTAGATAAACAATTGTTCTTAATCCTGTACGTGAACTGTTATTTGGCAAACCCTAATCACATCGTCTGTCTCTCTCGCTCCTTTTGAAACCTGACGGCCTTGAACATATACATCAATCGGTTTTGTTGTCTCTCCGGTTTAGGTTAGTAATCGGCTATTGTTGTTTGTTTGATCGAAATCATCATAGATTGTTTGTTTGACATTCTGCAATAACTGCTATCAGAAGATATGTATGAGCATATGATTGAACATTGATTGATTAACAAATGGGTTAAATCTCTGTTATTAAATGGTCTTCGTAATCCCTGTGGTTAAGTGAATCGATTATAAGCTATTGAAAATGGTAGGTTGTTAGCTTGGTCATGATCTTATGCTAATGTTATGCATGTAATTGTGATACGTAATGTGGGTATGAAATTAAGAAACTGTTCTTGTTGAAAATCTGTTGTGATGATGTTGATTCTTCTGATTGAACGATTGTTGGTTGAAATCGTAAAAACTGTAGTGTTGTTTAGGGTTGCTGTTGAATGTATTCGATGATGATGATGCCTGACGAAAACCCTCCACCCCAACGAAAACACCTTGGGGATTTTGGCCCAAGTGTTTTCGGCCCAAAGGGGGATTTCGGCCCAAAGGAGATTTCGCCTAAGGGATTTCGCTACTCAGGGATTTCGTTGAATTGTTTTGCACAGTTAACTTTGTTAGTAAATTCTGTTAAGTGTGTAACCCTGTTAGTTATTTACTCAGTTTGTTAAACTTGTTAAGCAATAACTCTGTTAGTTCAGCAACTCAGTTAGTATATTAGTTCTGTTAATATGTTAACTGGGTTATGTTAACTAGGTTACGTATGTTAAGCTTATTGTATGTGATAACTCTGCTAATGTTGATATAACTCTGTTATGACACAGTGACTACATTAAGTGTGTTAACTCTATTATGTATACTATTCCTGATCCTGATTAACACCGTTAAGTTTACCAAGACTGTTGAGTAAATGAGTTAAAACAAACTGAGAAAGCCTCTAATGTAAAGCTTGAGTTGCATGAATGTGATTAACTGTTTGTGTGTTACATAATATTAACTGCCAAACACACTCTGTGATATTGATTGCATGCGAAACCTTACAAACATGTACTGATTGAGTATATGTGCACACTATAGGACGTGATTGATTACTTGCGAGTGCATAGTCTAGCATACCGAGCAAACCAAGGTGAGTTCACACTCTTACCAAGGCATGGGATTCCCGGGGCTGGGAATGGGTTTTGAATAATGGGATTGAACAATTACTTACACTGCTACTAAACTATCTACCATCGTCCTCAGGTTAGGCAGGACACTTACGTAAAACCTACGTAAACTTGTACTTACCACTGTCCTCAGGTTACGAAGGACACTTACGTAAAACCTACGTAAACTTGTACTTACCACTGTCCTCAGGTTACGAAGGGCACTTATGTAAAACCTACGTAAACTCATACATACTACTGTCTTCGGGTTAAGAAGGACACTTACGTAAAACCTACGTAAACCCCCGCGTACCACTGTCCTCGGGTTGAGAAGGGCACTTACGTAAAGCCTACGTAAACCTCGTACGTACTACTGTTCTCGGGTCAAGAAGAACACTTATGGTACAACTAGTCTGGTAAATACAACATGGGAAGCCCCCACTAATAGTACATACAACATGCGAAGCCCCCACTAATAGTACATACAACATGGGAAGCCCCCACCAATCGAACCTACACAACGGCTTAGTTAATAACGCATAGTTATGCAACGAACTTACTTAATGTGAACTCGCTCAACTAGTTGTTGACTTTCTGTTACATGCCTTGCAGGACCATAGGTACTCTTGGAGCTTGCACGGGAGGCGCGGTCGTTGTGGGCACGGATTGTGGATGTTTTGATGAAAACTTTATGACTCTTTAAACTAAACACTTGTGTTGGATTTTCATACTATGCTTCCGCTACCTATACTATGTTTTTGATTGAACACCAATTGTATTGTGATGGATTACATTTACTTTTACTTATTACTTATATGTTCAATATGATTGGTGGCTTGATCCTGGTCATGTCACGCCTCCAAGCGGTGATACTCCGCGTGTGGATTTTGGGGGTGTGACCTCATTTCCCTAACCCAACGGTTCAAACAGATTCAAACGGTTCACATAAATCAAACAGTTACAAACGGTTCACATAAATAAAACAGTTACGAACGGTTCACATAAATCAAACAGCTACAAACGGTTCACATAAATCAAACAGCTTCAAACGGTTCACATAAATCAAACGGCTTCAAACGGTTCAAAATGTAAAACAATGTGTCCATATACTGGATGAGCATATGCAACAAAATGTAATTATGAAAATCAATGTGCTAGCATGCTAAGTGAACATACATTGCAAAACAAAATGAAATCATGTACTATATACGTACTAATGAACATAGCAAGCATATGATATAAAAACATGAAAAGCACGAAAGTAACAAGTAGGCACATGTGTATCACCCCAAAACATTTTAAAAAGGTAAAAGAGGGGACTATGTACTCACTTGAGGATGCTTAGAAGTCTAGAATAACAACCAAGCAAGCTAGAGGGATTACGGAAATCAAACGGCACCTAATATAGGTAACTATGTTAATAAACCGGACCTAAATCGGAGGATTGGATAAAATGAGGTTTTGTAAACCAAATGAGTGTAGGGACTCATGTAATATGGTTTAACAAAGCCTACATTCTAAAACGAAACCTAACCTAAGTGCTTACGACCTAACCTAAGTGCTTACTACCCATTACGACTCGTTAAGGTTGCTTACGCCACTTTAACGCGTCATTCGTGTAAAACGCGTTCGGACCGCCTAACTAGTCCTATGACAAGTATTATATGCCTTAACATGTCTAATAATGTTTCCAAATCAGTTTAGATGCCAAAATTTATGTTTCATATGCTTAAAATGAATTTATGCGTAAAAAGGGCATTTTGGTCATTTTCCTAAGCAATAAATTACCTATCATACAACTAACTAAATGAAGTGACCATAAGTTATAACCTCGGAAGGTTATTCCCTATACAACTATGGTCACAAAAAATGCTTGGTCGAATCCTAATGATCGACTAAACGGGTCGGGTTTGAAAGTCTAAGCGGTTGTTTAGACCGCTTATCTTACGACCCTATATAAGCACTAAACCTAAAGTGACGAGCTAAACATGTTAAAACATGTTTAACGAAGTTAGAAAACAAGTTTGATATCAAGACAAAGGGTCTTGATACCCAAGGATAGTTTGGTTGCAAAATACGCAAGAATACGCATTTTGACCAAAACGATGACTCGTCACTACACCTAATCAATGTGGTAATCAGTAGGTATAGTCAGAAGAGACTATAACCATCGTGATTATGCTCACGTTATGATGTTCAAACAAACTTCGTGTTGACCATAGACTGGTAAAAGCAGAAAGTCAAACACTGTTTGACTTTTACGCTTAAAACGCATAAAAACATGAAAGAATACTTACAAAGGGTCCAAGCTAGAAGAACTTGATCTAAATACTCAGGTTTGAAGCATAAAGCTTCAACTTAGAGCATAAAATTAGATCAAGGTGTGAGGAAAATGGAATGAGAGCTTGGGTATTTATAGATTTCGGAGAACCGTTAGGATCGTTTCTCGCAAATCGTGCTTTGATCTTGACCTTACAAGTGGGCACATGGTTTTCAAAACCATGGGAATACTTAAAACCATCAAATTCCAGCCCATAGAGTGCAAAACCTTGGGTAAAAACCATCAAAACCTCAAAAATGGACCAAGTTCAATGTATCTGCTAGAAATTTCAAAAATGGTCCCTACACTTGTAAAACTTTAATTTTGGCACTTTTAAGCGCCGTTAACCCCATTTCAAGGCTGTAAAATAAAGTTAAAGTATAGGGAACTTGAAATGTGCTCAAAAATATCTCGGATGTCGGTTCGTTTGGTCGTACGGTTGCGTTGTTCGGTTAATTACGACGGAAATCCTAACGAACGCAAAAACGATCCAAATTACGCGACGAATGGAATTTTATCATGCCAATCAATAAAATAAAATATTTTAATGATTACATAAATTTTTGGATGTCCGAATATATTCAGAACGTAAGATATGCGCGAAAGTGCAAACTTATGCACTTTTTGACGCTTTTAGTCCCTATTGATCAATAAAGTTTATTTTTAGCATACTGAACCCTTCAAAGCCTATTTCTAAGCTATGTAAAGGATATTTAGGGCATATTTAACTTATGATCAAGTTCCGGAATGTTTGTTACAGTACGAATCAGCATACTTTCGCAGTTTGTCAAAATTAGTCCCTATAAGCGAATAAACTTGATTTCGCCACACCAAACCCTCCAAAACTTATATCTAAGTTATGTAAAGGTTATTTAAGGTATGTTAAGCCTATGTCACTGTTCCGGAGTGTTTGTTGCATTAAACTGGTTATATTTACGCATCAGTTCACGTATAACCTTCAGAAGGCGATTTAAAGCTCGAAATCGAACATGAATTGATATGTGCACATGATACACATATTTTTACAAATCCCAAGTATGAAACAAAATATTTCATTGATTTGGTATTTGTTTGATGGTCGCAGAGGCACAGGTGTCACATATAATACCATGGGTGTCCAAAACAAGCCCCAAGTAAGAAGAAACATTGTGCAAAAACCCTGAAACCAGCTGCTGATTGCAAAAACAAGTTTGCTGAACTGGGCTGCTTACATGGTCCGCATAAGAAGACACCTTGGGCTAAGCGCCCTACCTAAGCCAGCTTTCAGGAAATGTCAGAAATGGTCCCTGCAGGTCTGAAACTGGGTTTTCGATGCATTTTGGCACGTTTAAGCCCCGTTACCCCATTTCAAGGCTCTAAAATGAAGTTAAAGTACAGGGAACTCAAAATATGCTCAAAAACATCTCGGATGTCGGTTCGTTTAATTGTACGATTGCGTTATTCGGGTAATTACGATGGAAGTCGTAACGGACGCAAAAACGATCCAAATTGCGCGACGAATGGAATTTTATCATGCCAATCACTAAAATAAAATATTTTAATGATTACATAAATTTTTGGATGTCCGGATATATTCAGAACGTAAGATATGCGCGAAAATGCAAACTTATGCACTTTTTGACGCTTTTAGTCCCTGTTTGACCCAAAGTTTATTTTTGCGCACCAAACACCTCAAAGCCTATTTCTAAGCTATGTAAAGGATATTTAGGGCATGTTTAACTTATGGTCAAGTTCCATAATGTTCGATACCATACGAATCAACAGACTTTTGCAGTTTGACGCAAAAAGTCCCTGTGATCGAATAAACTTGATTTCGACACACCAAACCCTCCAAAACTTATTTTTAAGTTATGTAAAGGTTATTTAAGGTATGTTAAGCCCATGTCACTGTTCTGGAGTGTTTTTTGCATTAAACTGGTTATATTTACGCATCAGTTCGCGTATAACCTTCAAGAAAGTGATTTAAATCTCAAAATCGAACAAGAATTGATATGTGCAAATGATACACATATTTATACAAATCCCAAGTATGAAGCTTGATATTTCATTGATTTGGTATTTGTTTGATGGTCGTAGTGACACAGATGTCATAGTCTCCCCTACTTTAGGAAATTTTGTCCCGAAATTTATTCGTAGGAGTCTGTCTGTGACGTTGTGTTAAATAATTGTTTTGCATGGAATCTAGGGTGTCATCTATTTGCGTAGAGTAACCCATCAAAGATTTTTATGCAAGACATAACCCTGTCATTCCCAGTGGATATACTTCGAAGTGAAAATGAATGGACGATTCACTTTCTCCAATGGGTTCTTTGTTAGGTGTCGAAAGGATATTCATTTCCCTTGACGGATATTCTTCTAAAGCAAAAATGAATGGATGCTTCATTTTCCTCAACGGGTTCTCTATCAGAAATGGAAATGAAGGAATAAACAAAAGGATATTCATTTCCTTCAATGGATATTCTTCAGAAATGAAAATGAGCGGATGCTTCATTTTCCTCAACAGGTATTCTTCAGAAGTGGGAATGAAGGAATAAACAAAAGGATATTCATTTCCCTCAACGGATATTCTTCAGAAATGAAAATGAGCGGATGCTTTGTTTTCCTCAACAGGTATTCTTTAGAAATGGAAATGAAGTAATAAACAAAAGGATATTCATTTCCCTCAACGGATATTCTTCAGAAATGAAAATGAGCGGATGCTTCATTTTCCTCAACGGGTATTCTTCAGAAATGGAAATGAAGGAATAAACAAAAGGATATTCATTTCCCTTAACGGATATTCTTCAGAAATGAAAATGAGCGGATGCTTCATTTTCCTGAACGGGTATTCTTCAGAAATGGAAATGAAGGAATAATCAAAAGGATATTCATTTCCCTCAACGGATATTCTTTCAGAAATGAAAATGAGCAGATGCTTCATTTTCCTCAACGGGTATTCTTCATAAATGGAAATGAAGGAATAAACAAAAGGATATTCATTTCCCTCAACGGATATTCTTCAGAAATGAAAATGAGCGGATGCTTCATTTTCCTCAACGGGTATTCTTCAGAAATGGAAATGAAGGAATAATCAAAAGGATATTCATTTCCCTCATCGGATATTCTTTCAGAAATGAAAATGAGCGGATGCTTCAGTTTCCTCAACGGGTATTCTTCAGAAATGGAAATGAAGGAATAAACAAAGGATATTCATTTCCCTCAACGGGTATTCTTTCAGAAGTGAAAAATGAATAGCTAGTTCATTTTCCTCAACGGGTGCTTCATCAGAAATGGAAATGAATAGAGTTAACTCTAGATACATGACAAAAGTTGCTGTGATTTCTGTGCACTAAATTCCATAATTATGTATGCATCCATAATTACGTAATTCCTTGCACAGTCCGCACAGTTTGTTTTATAATGTGAAGGGGATGGAATTGGAACAAGCTTGAGATAACTTTGATTAGGTCAACACATAAACACATAAGCACATAATTGTTTTCTTGGTTATTAATTTGTTATCATCTTGATATTAATTGTTATTAACTTGTTGTTGAGTTGAACATGGGTATTCAAGGTACACCAGGAACCCAGTCGATGGACTTCAACATCCTCAAGAATCTATCTGTAAAGATAGTATGATCTTATACGAATTTGGTTTCGATTACAAGGAATCGTAACAATTCGAATTAAGATATACAAGGAATCCAATTAAGGACTTACGGAAGTACCCTTAGGTACCCTATTAAGGATTTATAGTGGTACTTTAGGTATTTGTCCAGAGTTGTAACTTGCGCCTTGTACTTCGTTTCCTAGGAAGAAACGGGTACTTAGGATTTTCGTGGAAATCGCAAGAAATCAAAAGATGGAAGAATTTTGAGAGTAGGTTGTTTTACAAGGAATGCGGTTCCTTGATTGTCGGTATCATAGGGGATATGTCGTTTATACATGCAACCACATTGTACATTGCAATGTAAATAAAAGATTTATTTGTAAACAACAACAACAACAACTGTTTCATAGACCTTAACAACAAAAGAAAATAATACATAAGGCTTGATTATTTCTAAACAACGTTGTCTTCTAATCAGTCAGATGCTCATCCCTACGCTGGATTTGCATTAGCAAGCTTTGGGCAATTCTTTCGGAAATGGCCCATCTCGCCACAGTTGTAGCAAGAACCTGGTGGAAAACGAGCTTGAGCAGGATTGTTGTCAGCTTGATTAGGTGCAGCTGCAGCTGGGCAAACCCTTGCTGTATGACCTATAAGTCCACAAATTTGACACTTGCGGCACTTTACACTAGCATGATGATGAAGGTTACATTGGTTGCACAAGGGTGCAGTTCCGTTGTATGGCTTCATAGTAGGGGGTGGAGCTGGTTGATTGGGAACAGCTTGATCATTGTGAGCAACCATAGCGAAGTTCTGAGAAGCCTTTCGCTTCTTTGACTTCTTGGAGGATTCAGTCTGCTCATCCTTTGGTCTCGATTCATCGGTCAGTTTCTTGTCGCCCTTTCGGAAAAGTTCACCTTTCCTGGTCTGAGATTCAGTCAAGGTAGCGGATAGCTCAATGGCCTGTCTAACTGTAGTGGGGTTGCTACCAGTAACAATGTCTTGTACTGAGTCAGGGAGGCCATCAATGTACTTTTCGATTGCCTTATCCAAAGGCGTAACCATGTTCAGGCATAACAGACTTTACTCCTCATAACGGTCCGTGTAAGCTCGATGCTCACCACTATCTTGCTTAAGATCATCAAATTCCCTTTCCAATGCCCTAATCTCATGACAAGGACAAAATTCCTTCATCATTAGAGCTCGAAGCTCTTCCCAGGTTTGAGCTAGTTCCACGTCGGCACCCCTATCTCTCATCACACCATTCCACCAAGTTAAAGCTCGTTTCTCAAAGACACTAGATGCGAATTCAACCTTTCGCTCGTTTGGACACTGAACATGTCTGAAGGTGCTCTCTAAACTCTCGAACCATTGCAGAAGTGCAGTTGCTCCTTGGGACCCAGAAAATTTTGATGGCTTGGCAGAGTTGAATGTCTTGAAGTTACATGGGGCATTATTGTTGTTATTGAAGGCTTGGTTACATTGAGCAATGATGTTTGGGAGTGCAGCAGCCATTTGCTGCGTAATGATAGCGGCCAGTTCTTCATTAGGTATCTGGTTGTCATGTCGAGGAGGCATTCTAAAAGAGGAAGCATGAGAGAAAACAAATGAAATGGCATTGGGTAAGGATGTTACAATTATTGACCAAAAAGCATGGATGACGGTCATTTGTTCGAACCACGAAGCAAACAAACGACGCACAAAAGCTGAATCAAAGTAAATAGGTCCTCATAATGTATCGCGAAGACATGCTTTAGCCTATAAGTGGACACTCACCCCAAGAGTTCCCAGGTAAGAGTGACTGGTCCGATTATGTGGATTTGTACAAACACTCTAGCCTTAGACAGAAAACTTAGAGTACAGGCATCCACCCTTCCAGATTGCACGTGTTCACACTATAAGAACCAAACTTTGACGAGATTTTGAAAACTTTGAAGGTTCAAATGTTACACCCTCCAAAAACCCCACCCCGCCTTGGAGGCGTGACATGCCCAGGATCATAGCCACCAATCATATTGAACAAAGCATGTATAAATTTTTATAAAATCCAACACAATACAATTGGTGTCAAAACATAGTTTGAGTTTACAGCGGAAGCACAAAACATAAGTTTAATATTAATTGAAATGTTTTCCCACAACGACCACGCCTCCTCGTGCAAGCTCCTTAAGCTAGGGATCTAATGACCTGCAAGGCATGTAACAACGAGTCAACAACAAAGTTGAGTGAATTCACGGTTTCTGTTCTCTGGCTTACTAGCCCGTAGGATTATCCCGAAGTTTTGTTTTGTTGTCCTACCCAGGACGAACGTACGTTATTCTGCACTCTGGAGAATTCGTATGTATCGCGGTCTCCCAGACATGTGTGCGAAGATTACTGGAGTGGCATCCTACCTACCAAGGATGGCCGTGCCTTGTAGAAAGTCTGTGAACTCACCTTGATTTAACAAGCTTCCTGATTCTAACTCTTCTGAGAATTAGCAACTACTTTAATTGTAAGGGTATGGGGTAGAGTTTAGCCTACTAATTATCCTCTTAACCTAATTTGCACACAAACTAGGTAAGTAACTTAATACAGCATTTATGATAACTCACGAGATCAACCCTCACAATGAATGACAAAATGCTATGCTTAAACATCCATCGGATTCACAACGAAGGACAGAGTATTCCCCGAATTAGGGTGGCACTCAACATCCAGTCGAAATCACGATTAATGACAAAGCATCACCCTAATGTGGGCAACACTTAAACATCCATTGAGTACATTGATCGATTGGACAATGAATCGTAATAACGATCGAGTTAATACCCTGTTTGCGACAGCACCCCGCTATACTAATTAGTGTTTTGTGTGTGTTAATTGTAGTATTTCGACTATAACTCAGCGTAGAATTGGAATTTCTACGACGTTTCAGAGACAGAAATCGAGTGCCAATGTTCTGTATTTATGCCCAAAATTTGTCAAGCCTTACGCATCGTAGCACTATAACCCCTACGATGCGTAACCACCTTTGCGCACCGTAACACTTATTCCCTTACGGTGCGTAAGGGACACCTAAACACTATAGGTTTGCCACGCGTGGGACTAGGCCTGCTGAGTCAACAGTTTCTTAAAATTCTATTTCGACAACGAATTAAATGGATAATCATCAATAGAAAATACCCCCCCTGAGTTTTAGGGGCCCTAATCCTGATTCTGATTGTTCTGGAAATCTTAGGGTTTGTGCAGAATCACTTGGGTTTCTTAATTAGGGTTTCTTTTTGGACTAAATATAATACTAAATAGGACTTTTTAGTGAGAGTTGCTACATTCTCCCCTCCTTATAGAAATCTCGTCCTCGAGATTTACTCGAATAAGTAAGGATACTAGTACTAATCTTTTATGTTCGAGAAACTTAACCTTTCTGTCTTTCTATCTAAAGTGATTTCTCAACAAATCTTTAAATCTTTCTCTATGACTTAAAGAGATACTATCAGCAATTTGTCAGATAAACACTTCTTAAAGTTGCATACATGAAATTCTTAGGGATGACTTAACCTTAACCCATAGCACTTAAAATAAATATTATAGAACACCGTAAAGTATTGAGTCTTGCACTTGGAATGAAGCATCGTTGTGGATCATTGAACACTTTACCGGTTATAGTCTGGTTTTCATCAAAAAAAATATTTTCTTTTCCATTTTAAAACCAAGTTCACTATAACCAATGGCTCTGATACCACTCTGTCACACCCTCCAAAAACCCCACCCCGCCTTGGAGGCGTGACATGCCCAGGATCATAGCCACCAATAATATTGAACAAAGCATGTATAAATTTTTATAAAATCCAACACAATACAATTGGTGTCAAAACATAGTTTGAGTTTACAGCGGAAGCACAAAACATAAGTTTAATATTAATTGAAATGTTTTCCCACAACGACCACGCCTCCTCGTGCAAGCTCCTTAAGCTAGGGATCTAATGACCTGCAAGGCATGTAACAACGAGTCAACAACAAAGTTGAGTGAATTCACGGTTTCTTTTCTCTGGCTTACTAGCCCGTAGGATTATCCCGAAGTTTTGTTTTGTTGTCCTACCCAGGACGAACGTACGTTATTCTGCACTCTGGAGAATTCGTATGTATCGCGGTCTCCCAGACATGTGTGCGAAGATTACTAGAGTGGCATCCTACCTACTGAGGATGGCCGTGCCTTGTAGAAAGTCTGTGAACTCACCTTGATTTAACAAGCTTCCTGATTCTAACTCTTCTGAGAATTAGCATCTACTTTGATTGTAAGGGTATGGGGTAGAGTTTAGCCTACTAATTATCCTCTTAACCTAATTTGCACACAAACTAGGTAAGTAACTTAATACAGCATTTACGATAACTCACGAGATCAACCCTCACAATGAATGACAAAATGCTATGCTTAAACATCCATCGGATTCACAACGAAGGACAGAGTATTCCCCGAATTAGGGTGGCACTCAACATCCAGTCGAAATCACGATTAATGACAAAGCATCATCCTAATGTGGGCAGCACTTAAACATCCATTGAGTACATTGATCGATCGGACAATGAATCGTAATAGCGATCGAGTTAATACCCTGTTTGCGACAGCACCCCGCTATACTAATTAGTGTTTTGTGTGTGTTAATTGTAGTATTTCGACTATAACTCAGCGTAGAATTGGAATTTCTACGACGTTTCAGAGACAGAAATCGAGTGCCAATGTTCTGTATTTATACCCAAAATTTGTCAAGCCTTACGCATCGTAGCACTATAACCCCTACGATGCGTAACCACCTTTGCGCACCGTAACACTTATTCCCTTACGGTGCGTAAGGGACACCTAAACACTATAGGTTTGCCACGCATGGGACTAGGCCTGCTGAGTCAACAGTTTCTTAAAATTCTATTTCGATAACGAATTAAATGGATAATCATCAATAGAAAATACCCCCCCCCCCCGAGTTTTAGGGGCCCTAATCCTGATTCTGATTGTTCTGGAAATCCTAGGGTTTGTGCAGAATCACTTGGGTTTCCTAATTAGGGTTTCTTTTTGGACTAAATATAATACTAAATAGGACTTTTTAGTGAGAGTTGCTACATCAAAACCTTATAATAAATCATACTAGAACAGATGATTGGTTTCCAAAGCGGATTCGAAATTTGTGTTCTTGTTGTGGTTGTCACCTAAAGATAGGCAACGGTATTGTTTTATGACTAAACGCAAGTAAACTCGCGTTAGGGTCCTAGGAAGGTTATAGACTAGGTCAAAGCATTACTAATAACCTAATTCCCTATAACCATGGGCTCTGATACCAACTTTTCTGTCACACCCCGACCGCGTTAAAACAACAAACCGCGACGGAAACGTCGGGGAGTGCCGTAACATAATCATTGTTTCATAACACATGGATTGAAGTTCTGTTTTATTGAATTAAATTTATTACATTATATTGAAATTAGAAACAAAACATGAACACATTGACTTTCATTGTTATTAAGTCACTAAGGCCTCGTCCATTCCTATGTGAGCATGCACCAATAACATCATCAAACATCATCAACTATGGTACCTGAAACATATGTGAAAATACGTCAGCATAAAAATGTCGGCGAGTACATAGGTTTTATGTGAGTATCAGATTCATGGCTCGTTTTACCTTTTGAAATAACTCAAACAACTTTGTTATTCGATATTAGAAAACTTAGTTTTGTAAAATGTTTACATTGTGAATTGAAATAACCAATTAAAACAGATTTGTTATAATTCATAAAACCTCGATACCATGAATCTTAACTCAAAACATTTGTTTATGTAAACCCAGATTGTAAATTGTTTTTGTAATAAAACTCGAATGGTTTATATTATTAGAGAAACCTTGTAATATAACTTTGTTTTGATAACATTTGCCCAAGTGATCTACATAACGCAATGATATATAATGTGTTAAAAGCACTTATATATAAGAAGTACCAGCGGCGTATCCACCATGCTTTTAACACATTACACCCGCCCCGTTACCTAATCAATTACCTAACCCAACGGTTCAAACAGTTCCAAACGGTTCACATAAATCAATCAGTTCCAAACGGTTCACATAAATCAAACAGTTCCAAACGATTCACATAAATCAAACAGTTCCAAATGGTTCCAATAGTAATATAAACCATAGCATTTGTTTAAAAGACTCGAAATCATTTAGCACATATGAATCATCCCAAAACAGTTTAAAACGGTAAAAGAGGGGAACTATGTACTCACTTGAGAATGCTTAGAAGTCTTGAAATAACAACCAAACAACACTAGAGGGATCACGGAAATCAATCGGCACCTAATATAGGTAACTATGTTAATAAACCGGACCTAAATCGGAAGATCGGATAGGATGAGGTCTCGTAAACCAAATGAGTGTTGGAACTCATATAATACGGTTTAACAAAGCCTACATTCTAAAATGAAACCTAGCCTAAGTGCTTACGACCCATTACGACCCGTTTAGGTAGCTTATGCTACTTTAATGCGTCGTTAGTGTAAATCGCATTCGGATCATCTAACTAGTCCTATGACAAATATTATATGCCTTAAAAAGTCTAATAATGTTGCCTAATCAGTTTAGATGTCAAAATTTAAGTTACATATGCTTAAATACCAATTATGCATAAAAAGGGCATTTTGGTCATTTTACCTAAGGCATATAAACAACCTATCATACAAATAATTAAACTAAGTGACCATAAGGTATAACCTCGGAAGGTTATTCCCTATACAACTATGGTCACAATATATGCTTGGTCGGATCCTAATGATCGACCAAACGGGTCGGGTTCGAAAGCCTAAGCGGTTGTTTAGACCGCTTATCTTACGACCCTATATAAGCACTAAAGTAAAAGTGACGAGTTAAACATGCTAAAACATGTTTAACGAAGTTTGAAAACAAGTTCGATATCAAAACAAATGGTTTTGATACCCAATAATCGTTTGGTTGCAAAATACGCATAAATACGCATTTTGACCGAAACTATGACTCGTCACTACACCTAATCAACGTGGTAATCAGTAGGTATAGTCACACGGGACTATAACCATCGTGATTACGCTCATGTTGCAAAGTTCAAACGAACTTTGTGTTGACCATTGACCGGTCAAAGCAGAAAGTCAAACACTGTTTGACTTTCGTGCCTAAAACGTATAAAAGCACGAAAGAATACTTACAAATGGTCCAAGCTAGGAAGATCTTGATCTAAATACTCAGGTATGAAGCATAAAGCTTCAACTTAGAGCATAAAATCAGATCAAGTGTGAGGAACAAGTGAATTGGGGTTGGGTCTTTATAGGATTTCTACAACCATTAAGATCGTTATTCGATAAACGAGCTTCAATCTCAACCATCCATGTGTGCCCATTGTTTTATAATACCATGGGTGTCCAAAACAAGCCCCAAGTATGAAGAAACCATGTTGATGTGTGCAAAATGCAACATATAAATTACATCAAATGAGGCATAAAACTAACCCTTTTTTAGTACTAATGTTGGAAAAAGTGTGTTTTTGTCTTCCTTTTGTATTTTCAGGATTAAATGAGCTTAAATAAACAAAAGAAGTGAAAAGACAGCTAAATCTAACAAAAATACAAGAAAATGATAAACGTGGCATGCCCGACCCCCCGACAGCATCTACCCAAGCAAAACAAGAAAACAGAAGGCTGAACACGCCCCGTACTCAGTGAGCACCGGGGCGTGCCCAAGTGTCTGCAGAAAAGACAAAGCTGTAGAAGCTTCTATCACCCACCACGGGGGCATGCCCAGCGGACACGGGGCCGTGGTCAACTCTAAGATTCGCATAATCTGAGGAAATCTTGATAGTACAGATACGCTTCTGCACACGGGGTCGTGCCCAGCGGACACGGGGGCGTGGTCAACTAATGCAGACAAATTGCAATTAATGAAGAAAGAGAAGGAAGATGGACACGGGGCCGTGCCCGAGCTGCTGTTCAGGCTATAAATAGGGGTGCTTGGCTCATTTGCAAACCATCCCTTGGCACACCACCTCTCTCACACTTCACCCACACTCCACCACCACCACAACACCATCATCCACCACCATCATCCATCATAGAGTGTGTGAGTCGTCTCGGGATCCAAGATTGATCGTAAGAGTTCTTGACAATCAAAGGCCATGTTTGCCTAAGTCTCTTACATCACTTGGTGAAGACAAGTGTTTAGTGTAATACTTTTTATTTTTAATCTTTTCACACTTTTTATTTGGTTATGTATTAATGACTTTAATAACTAGTTTCTTATGTTGAAGGTGATTCTTCCTTATCGTTTGTCCGTGGTGTCTTGGCATTATTTTACTGTCTATATAAAATAAAAGATTTTCACCATTCATATCTCCACGGTCTATATGGAGATATGTTGGCTACCTGGCCAGGGGTTAAGGGAACAGTTTGGTAAGAGTCTTGCTTTGTTCAGTGTATAGATCCTGCAAGGACCTGGGTCAAATTTAGTAGGACCTCCTTCAATACCCACTGGTATTGGATGGCGGGGGTCCAAACTATTTGATCCCCTCATATGTAAAGCTACTATTAATACTTTAACCCGGCTACTTAGGACTGTATCCCTGCTGACTCAGACTACTTGGCCGAGGGTAACGTCACCTTCAAAAGAGGGGCCTACCACATTATGCATTAATAACTTAATTAATTATCTTTCAATAATCCAACCCTTTAGGATTGTATCCTTGCTGACTCAAACTACTGGGTTGAGGGTAACGTCACCTTCGAAAGAGGGGCCTACTACAATAACTAAGATAATCTCTTAAAAAGTGCAAAAGTGCGGAAATAATCAAAGGTTACACTACACACGAGTCGGATCCAAGTGATTCATCTTGTCTATCTGTTTTATTTTATTTTACTTTTCAGCATTTTAGTTAGTTTTATTTTTCTAGTTTAAAAACCTTTTTTCTAACTTTTGATTTGATTAGACGTTGAGGATAAACCGGTACTAAAAGCTCTTGTGTCCTTGGACGACCTCGGTATCTTACCAACACTACTATACTACGCTCACGATGGGTGCACTTGCCCATATGTGTGTTTAGTGTTAGTAAATATCGTGTTTTATAAATTTAAAACTTGGCTAAAAAGTGTAAAAGGGCTTAAATTATACATTAAAAACCTATCACACTCGACACACATCAAGTTTTTGGCGCTGTTGCCGGGGACACAAGAATTTTAAGAAAGCTTAAAATCGACGGCTTAATCATTTTTTCAAAACTTTTTCAAAACACGTTGATGTGCTCGAAACGGGTTAACTAAACTAACTAAATTTACCCTAATTCTAGACTCTCTAAGCTTTAAATTTATAAAACTAAGACTCTCTAAACCCTAAAACACACAACCGGCAAGTGTACCGATCGAATGTAGTATAGCCTAAGGAAGTCCGAGTATCGAACCCAAGAGACTCTACTGATTACG
The DNA here is from genome assembly GCA_030545235.1 of Helianthus tuberosus. Classification (NCBI taxonomy): domain Eukaryota; kingdom Viridiplantae; phylum Streptophyta; class Magnoliopsida; order Asterales; family Asteraceae; genus Helianthus; species Helianthus tuberosus. The sequence goes on from JARYGA010058195.1 coordinate 44,038, forward strand.
CTAATGACTCTATCTAGACTCAAACTGACACGACTTAACTAAATGTTTGTTGATTGGGGGGGGGGGGTTTCTAAAGATCCTAAAAATGCAAATAACGACTAACTAGATTAGCTTAAACGAACTAGACACGAACTCACACGAAGGCTGAACTCAAGGATGATGAAGGAACTACCTAGACAGGAATCCTGATTGCTTTTAGTTATGATTATAATTGGAAGTTGTCTGCTATGGAACCGGGATCTTATAATTCTCACCTATCGGGAAATCTAAGGACCCCTCTCAAGAGCACGCTAAGATCCCCTAAATGTTATACTACCGGTTTTAGACTCCCTTACAAGAAATCTAATGGGGTTTATAAAAGTATCCTACAAGGCTCACTCCCTTACGAGACCTAAACCTAGGATAGGTTTGTTTTCTCAGCTAGACTTGCTAGACAGCAGCCAAAAGGTTAACTTCCTAAGAAGGACCCACCTTGCGGTTTAATCACTTAGACCTAGCAATAATCTCGCACCTTACAGCTATTGACGATTAGCAGAACACTTGATTTTATAAAAATACCAATTATTAGTTCTAAGGTTACTTACATGATTTTCACCCTAAAGGATCAAAGGTTTATTATGTGATATAGACACTCACCAAAACCTAAAACCCTAGCCCGACTCTATTCCGTGATAAAGACCGTCACCAAGATTCAAGCGAAGCAATTATCAATATTCAAATAACATCAAGCACGCAAACACATCTAACTGATAGAACAAACCGTTTACAATTTATAAACAATCCATAGCATTAAAAAATCCAAGAATAATCAAACGTAAGCAATCATTCAACCATGTCTAGGTAGTAACAGAAATCTAGCCAAGAACCATAACCAAGAATGCAATACAAGTCTTAAAATAATAAATCTTAGTCATGAATTCAATAAACAAAAAGTATATCGAACCAATAGATTAAATATTTGCAAACCCGTAATCGAATCTTGAATTGTGACCTTGAAACTTGAACCGCATGAACCTCCAAATCGTCTCTTAGTTGCGTCCCTGTTGTGCGGCTTCTAACTGTCTTCGAAAAATAAATAAAAATCGTGATCCCCTCTTGCCGTCTTCTCTCAAAAACCCACCGACCTCTTTTTCTTGTTGTCGCCCAATCACAAAACAATTGGGCTTGGCCCAATGATTCCTTGCTGCTATGTTTGTTTCCCCTCTCAATGTTATATTTCAGCCGTCAACTGATGATAATATTTTTCCATGATGATGCGATGTTTAATCATGTGCGGCCCAAAAGAAGTCAGCCGCCCAAGATGTTGATTCCCTCTTTCACGTGACCTCCTTCTTCTCAATGTGTGTGATGATTATGTTGTGTCCAAGATTCGGCCCAATAGAGATCCTCCAAAGTCAAAACAGCCTTCCAACATATGTATGCGTGATGTATGTTGGCTGCCATGTGCCACCAAGTCTTGTATATATGTCTAATGTCGATTCCCTCAAGTGAAATTCCATGCATTCACTTCTTTACTAATGTAGAGATAGTGGGCTCGACCCATTCACAGAAAACAGCGCCAATTTTACTCTGGTCACTGGCATTCTACTATGCCCAACTGGCAGGTCATTTCCATATTACTCGTTTTTGCTCCATTTGCCCAGAACCTGTCCCACCACAATATAATATAACTAGTCGTTTACCCGCGCGATGCGGCGGGAAGCATATCAGTTAGGTTGGTGAGTTTAGAGCTACGTACGGGGCGGTTAGGTTTTGAGCCATAACTAAAATCTAATTTTTATTTTTATTTTTTTGCCTTGAAGAATGGGTCAGACAGGCTACATGTCATTTATTTTTATTAGGGGTATGAATTTCTGACGCAACTCGAAAATACGACATGAACCTAACACGAAATCACGGGTTTAGGTTTAGTCTAAACGGGTTTGAGTCAGTTTCAGGTTGAACTCGTTTAACACCCCCTAATTTTTATGCACGTAGCTTTTATTCAAAAATAATATTAATGTAAGGATAATTTTATCAATAATCAAATTTCACAATAATAATCAAATTTCCTGGTAATATCTATTTAATCCTTAGGGGGATGGGTTGACACATACCAAAACTATCATTCATCAGAGCAAACAACATGCTCAAAGGTGAAAAAATTGGGGATTCTCAATTCTAAAATCTGCAAAGATTGACCAAAAGATTAAAAAAACTGAAGTAAGAAAAAAAACAAAAAAAAAACAAATTACAAAACCAAACCTCATATTACAAATAGGTAATTCAATATAAGATCAAAAAATCACACTAATTGTTGTCTAAGAAAATCTACAAACAAATAATAATGTTAGCTTTCAATCGAGATTTATTTAAAAAGTTGAAATTTAGCACATTAAACTCAAACTAAAAGAAATAGTAATAGTAATAATGTATATATAGAAATTAGCTTAATTACAAACCATAATAAAAAAAAAGTTTAAAAAACTGATAACTAATAACCTTTCATATGTTTTGATCACACGATATTTTACAATGTGATATTATTGTATCAACCAACAAATTTAAAAATTGATATATCATATTACTTTACGTGTGGTATTCTTTCTACTAATACAAGTATTGTATGGATATCATGTAACGCTTATAACCATATTCTACTTGTTTATTTATTGTTTTTGACAGTGTGTCAACTCAACTCACCGACTCGGTTAATCATGTATGGAGATTATCTTACCTGTCCATTTTGCCACCTTTAATAGAATTATTTGATATACAAGTGATGTAACTACTTTATAAAGTCTACAAGACTGAGGAACATGAAGGGTTGTAGTGAATTGAGCTCAGCGGGCGAGTTTATTTTTCTCGACCTCTCTCTACCTCAGATTTTAACAATGTTTTTGTATTAGATTAGATCTTAGTTTGTGAGTGTGCAGATCTTACTTAAATCTTCTTAACAAAAAGCCATCAGAGTTTATAAATAACAGTTCATCAGATTCTCTTATAGCAGATTTAATGTTTGACCTAAAAAGTCAAAAGTAGCATAACAAAAGCAGACCTATGATGATATACACTATCTCACTTGGACCTAAATAAAACCGTATGCAAACTACTAATCACCACTACCACCAGCAGTAACTACATCTTCATCTCCATCCTTTTCCAACCCAATGGGCTCCAATACTCTTAAGTCATCGAGCGAACGCTCTGCACATTGTGACAGCTCTACAATGTATGGGAATCGCGTGTGTTCCAGCTCACGCACGGCATTAAGAAACTTCTCATGGGCCCCCGAATTGTATAGGGAGCCATCCTTCAAAGCCACACCATCTTTGCAGCTTTCATAACTTTGAACAAGTCCGTAGTGAGCCCCGGACTCCCATAAGTTTGTTTGCACAGCCCCCAACGGTTCAAGGTATTCCTGACTTCTGTGTAGTCTGTTTATCACATACTCGAAGCCTTCTTGGATCAACCATTGTCATTCAAACGAAACTCACTCGTGCTCCTGCTTCAGCTTTTCCTGCAAACCACCATCACTCTTAATTTGGAAAAGATATGATATTTGTTAATTTCTATATACAAGTTAAAATAGTTTGTAATCACATATGCATGCTCAATACTCTGAATCTGAACTGGGGCATTCTCCAGTTCCTTTTGTAACGTCTCAACCACCTTAGCGTTCTTGTCAAGCATCTGTATCGCCTCTTGTCCCTTCTTAAGAGTCCCCGTCTTCTTCAAAACTAAAACTCTTGTGACACGTAAATGATTAATCATTACTATAACATGCTACAAGTTCGCGAACATTCGGTTAATGAAAGAATACCAAATATTCAGTTTGGCTCTACCTGATTGCTAGATATTAGATAATGTAGCATAAAGACCTCTACCAGGGAGATTCTCAAAGCTTTCAACATAAACAGTAGGAAGCTCGTTTTCTTGACTAAGATTTATAACCGCTCTATAATATATTAAAAAGTTGTTGACGTATTATTAAAGAAAATATACCATTAATAATAACATATTAATAGAAATACCTTCCGATCGGGTGGGTGGTGCCTTTTTCCATAGCAGCAGCAACAGCAAAAGCTTCTTTCTCACATGTCATAACGCAACAAGAAGCGGTAGCTTCATGTCCGTGTATGGGCTCAATCGCTTTGCACATAAACTCCCCTGTCATCAATGTCCTAGTCTTACCAAATGCAACGGTGTGATAGGAAGCTAGAGAGTCAAAAACATGTCCACCCTTTAGCAGTATTCCCTACACACAAATCAGATTTCTCAAACCTCGAATAGACATGCATGTTGAAACGGGTCATTTTTTAGTAGCCAAAATGCATAAAAAAGTGGTACCTTTTTGGCACACACACTGATTGAAGTAGTGTAAGCCAACGCAGCCACAGCCAAAGCGCACGGTGATGCTGCAATCATGAGACCTAATGCTTGGTAAAATGACCCCCTGCAAGCTACACAACTACATAGTTTAAAACAAAAGGCACGCTAAATGAAGGTGAAAGGCTGGTTTCAAATAACTAAAAAGGACATCGCATTACCTGGAGAGAAAAGGACCAAATTGCCCTTTAGGGGTTTTCGACTTTTCGGTCTTTTTGTTAACTAAAAGGCCAATTCGGTCTTTTTCAGGGGTTTTCGACTTTTCGATCTTTTTACATAAAGTTAAAAGGGCCAAATTGCCCTTTAAGTTAGGCCTTATCTAATTTAAAAAACAAAAATTAAACTTCAACAATTAAAAATCAATAATTTAAAAAATAAATCTTGAAGGGATTGAAAAAAACCTGAATTTTTGTACTTTTTAATACCATTCTTGAGTAATCAATGCATTGGTTATGATTATAAAACAATATTTCTAGAATAATAATCTAAAATCTTTGAATAACACTATTTAGAAAATTATGTGTTAAAATAGGATTTGAACACTTTCAAAATGTTTGACCCGTTCGCTTTTTAGCTACTTTCATTTCTTTATTTGACCCGTGTAGAATAATTAAGTTTCAAGCCGAGACGGGTTTCGACGCGAGCCGTTTTGACCCGTACCGTTTCGACGCGTACCATTTTAACCAGTACCGTTTGTAAGTTTCGACGCGAACAGTAAAATAAGCAGGATTCCATCCATCTCCACTCACCAGATGTATGTTGGATGTCAAACAGTTGTTTATGGGGTTCAGTTTACCAGACTTGATAGCTGCATCAACTGTACCTTCAGCCATGCTAAAGTTCACTATGAATCAAATACTCACAGTTGAGTTCAGTATCTGTGTTGCAGAACAAGTTGTTAACTGGCATTAAACAGTCTGCAGGTGGTTCAACATGACCAATGGCAAATCCCATAACAGAGTTGCAGAACATTTGAGCTGATTTCCCATCTGTTCTTTTATGTTGATATTGTTAAGAACGATGTTCGCGCATGGAACTGTGTCACTGCATGCAAATTTGATAGCGTTTGGACTCTTTGATGTTCCACTGATGTTTTCATACACAATTTGACTTATCTCCACAGCTGATGTCTGTTCATAAAATAAAAATAAAGCAAATATCAAAATTCCATGGTTAGAGTCAAACAGGTTGAAAGGCCACACAAAATGAAAAGAGTTATTTGCCATTTTCGTCCATGTGGTTTGTCCAATTATGCCAGTCCATGCCAAATTTCAAATGTGTACCATTTCCGTCCCTAACATTATTTAAACATGCCACTTTAATCCAAAAAGTTAACGGTCGTTAACATTGACCGTTAGTGAGGGGTAAAAAGGTAATTTTCCATTTTTTTCTTTTTCAATTTTTTTACACCTCTTTAATACATTTGCACACATATATATGTATATATGTGTGTGTGTGTGTGTATTAAAGAGGTGTAAGAAAGTTGAAAAAGAAAATAAAAAAGGAAAGTAACCTTTCTACCCCTCAACAGTCAAAGTTAACGACCGATAACTTTTTCGATTAAACTGACATTTCTACCCCTCATTTAACAGTCAAAGTTAACGACCGATAACCTTTTGGATTAAACTGACATGTTTCAAGAATGTCAAGGACGGAAAAATTTGAAATTTGGCATGGCTGGCATAATTGGACAAACCACATTAAACCATAGATCTACAGAATTTTGATAAATAAAAGACCAGTCTGCATTCAACGAATTTGAACAAGACATAAGATGAGTTGAACAGTAAACCATAAATCTATAGACCCAATTCCATGCATGTTATATGAAAGATCTACACATGAATAAACACTAAATCTACATAGGCATTTCTTCCAAGATCGCCATAAAGGTGGGTCGGACAGATAAGGTAATCGATTTAGGTCCAAACGGGTCAATTTTGTGTGCAGGCCGAAACAGGTCAGGTCGTGATAAGCCCACCCACTAATACTTTTTTGTAGCTATCATGATTACATATTATCAAAATATGGCAGATACAAATTCTTTTAAATAAAATTATTTAAAACACACATTATGTCATTTAACAAATTGGTTGCTTAGTAAATACAAATTTTAACAACAGATAACAATAAACATAAGAAGTAGATACCCATTTTTTAATCATTAAAATGCCATATTGAGCTAAGAGTATGTTACAGTTTCAAGTAACACCATCTGAAATGTTAAATAATAAACAGGCACTATCAGTATTAACACACATTAAGTAAATGAAAACCCTGGTATGTATATCATTTTGGATTTCTAGGATAAGATTAACTCACTAAGAGCAAAGATAATTATCTTACCATAAAGGGTGGAGCATGAAGATGTAAAAATGGGAAGAACTTGAGGACTGCAAATAAAATTAGATGCAAGTAGCTAAGCATCCCATTTGTCCACTCCAATTTTAATTGTCTGCCGATTGAAAATAAAGTCAATGTATAAACTACCAAATAATAACTCAACATAGTTAAAATCAAGTGAAGAAACGGAGCTATTTATAATGGCTAAATTTTGTAAATGGCTAAATTTTGTAATACTTTTGCAAGTCTTAGCTCGCTTTTTTTTTTAATAAAAACAACCTCATAAGTAAATGGTTAAAATTGTCACCTTAACTTCATGTTGTTAACAAAAAAAAATGTTATAATAAATGTATAAATGTTATAAAATAAAATAAAAAAGATGCCTACTGAAGCTTTGGCAAAACTTGGGCTGGCCTCCCTTCTAATGTTACCAATGTTCATAATAAAACTCCAATAAGACCAGGAGCAAATATAAACTGCTGATATTTAAATATTAACAGAGCTATTTATAATCACTTTAAAAAATGCCAAAATAATATAACAAAAAACTCACCTGGTCAGTTAATCAGTTATGAGGCGAATAGAAGCACCTGACGCCCGATCATTGTCACCAGTTTACTCAGGCGAATAAAAGCACCCGAAATACCTCTGTGTGAAAAATAAAAGCACCCACCATGAGTTATTGAATCATAAAGCAAGAGTGAAAGCATCGATTATTACCTTTGTTGGAGACCAAGCTAATAGAACTACCTTCCCTCTCTTTTTTTATTCTTAAAAACGAAAGACTTTTATCTTTTCCACAAGTTCTCTTGTGCCTTGAGTTGTATTGTCGAAAATTTTATGGTTTCGGGCTTTCCAAACGCACCACATTCTTACCTCCAGCAAAGAGGATCATGCCTTTGGGAGATCGAGTGGCCTTTTTACGCTCTACACCCACTTGTGGCCTCCCTTTAGACTTTTCTAGCAGACCTGCAAGTTAGAAAAGTACATGATTTGCACTCTCACCGGAATTCCCCTGGAGACTTTTTCTTTTAGTCGGAAGACGGTTTAAAGCTGCTGACATCCAACCTAAGAAGGAAACTTGCAGCAATACGAAGTCTTCCTGGATGAACATTTTAACACAAAGACTTCAGACTCGACCCATTTCTTTTTATGCTAACATTAATTATTACGTTGATATCATAATCCGAATAGGCTTGTTTATACAAAAAACACATTTGAAACTGAAACAGTGAAAATCAATAGCAATTGCAAAAGGCATGACAAATTAAATAAGATGATTCTTATAAAGCGAACGCCAAAGACGACTACAATTTTTTAAAATCAAAATGTGACTACATTTTTCAACATTAAATCAGAATTAAAAATAAAGAAAACTTACAATTGAAACAATGCAGCTAAAGCTGCAAATCTTGGCCTCATGACCTTTGTGGAATCTGAGAAAAGACAGAACATGAATATGGAGAGATTGACACTTGGGTTTGAGTTCTTCATAGTTCACTTGAAGGAAAATTGCTTTAGAGCTTGACTTAGCCGAAAAGAAATAGCTTTATTTATAACAGCAATATGAAACCACAATTCAGTACATGAAGAAAAGAAAACCACACATACATAAGGGACCGATTAGCTGAAACAAAATCCACACAAACTTCAATCTTCATGGTAACCCCCCAGACTCAATCACCATGCCATAACGATCACTCTTAGCGATTTCAGCAAAGACAGTCACATCCCTTTTCGTGATTTCATCCAATTTCAATCAGTCAATATTAGGGTTCGCACGTATAAACATAAAAAGTAAAATCAAATAAACACTAATTAAATTATAAATGCTTTATGGAACGCAGAATCAAGTAGAATAAAAATTAAAATCACATAAACCCTAATTAAAATCTAGATGCTTTATAGAACGCAGAATCAAGTACAATAAAATAACCTGGTAATATGGTGTGTTGTGCGATGGTGGATGGTTGAATTGTTGAACAACGACGAAGAAGAATGACGTTGTTTATAGATGGATTCATGGTCTCAAACTCTCAATGAGTACCTACATAGACATTCGTCGCAAGAACCCTAGTTCCCTTTGCCACCTCTACCTTCTCCAGAGACTCTCCTACCCGTCTCTCTCTCTCTCACACACACACACACACTTTTTCTTGTCTCTTGTTATTTTTTCTGCAAATGAAAAATGAAAATAAGAAGCAGGATAATGGGTCTCTGGCAAACCATTAGGGTTTGAAGACAATGAATCCTACGAGCTAGAAAATACCTGATGGTTGTTGAATCGGAAGAACGAACTTATTCGATGTCATATCTCCCAGATTTAATCTTCAAGTCAGTGGTGTTCTGAGAAAGAGAGAAGATTGAGTCGTTCAATATACATGAGAAAGAGAGAAGATGAGCAAAATCATCAAATCGATGTTGAAACCCTGTTTCAAAATTCAAATGTCAAAAAGCTGTACAAAAGTAGGGATTGTAGGAGAGTTGTGGGGATCATGATCCGTGTGAGTTAATGAACGGTTAGATAGGATCATGATAGTGATGGACGGTAGGATTATCATCTGTGTGTTTTTGTTTGAGTTAATAAGGGTATAAGTGGAAAGTGATGTTTTATGGTGCTTAAAAGACTTGTACATTATGCTTTAGAGGTGTTTTAAGGAAATTTATATGGACTTTAAGAAGTCCTTCTAATATGTATTATAAAGTAGTATAGATAAAGCACTAAAACTAAATAAAAATAAATAAAACTTATACAATAATTATACATTTTACACGGGACAATTATGTGTATTTTACCCTACATCAAATATTCCCACACTTAACCTTTTTTCGTCCTCGAAAAAGAATTATGCAAACGGAATCATAGACGGAATAATCGATCGGGACAAAGCTTATGTTACTTATTAAAATCGAAACTTGTGTTAGCCGCGATTGCAAGTATTTCGATCCTCTTAAACCCAACCCGGTTCCAAGCCCTTATCATGCAATTTTAGTTCAAGTTCGGTCAATCTACCTAGGGTCTCACGCTAAGAATTGCAAGTCCACCTAATCCCCCCTCAAGCTTATAGGACTAAAGGAACAACCGCTGGGTTATTTCCTAACCGTTTTATACCAAGATCAAGAGAGTTTAAAATCAAATCTATTTTTCCATTATTTTTTTTTTTCGCTTTGCTTTTTTGCTTGCTTTTTTTTTTTTTTTTCTCTTTCGTGAGTCTAGACGATGCTTTCCCTAACCAAGAGGTATTCCGGCTGTAGAGTCGCTATCCCCAACCACAGATTACTTAGGTTTCGGTACTTTTATTCGGCAAGGCGATTTCACACATCCCAGAGGCATTCCGGCTGTAGAGTCGCTATCCCCAACTCGGATTACATAGACCTGTGTTACTTTCATTTAGTTTCTAGCTCACTTTTTATTTCATATTTTTTCTTTTTCAACGAGATAATGACCAAAAACTCTAACAATCTTAGCTTATAACGGTGCCCCTTATACTATTTTTGGCGGTTTCAATTTCCCCACTCTCCCTAGATGAGAACCCACTAGTAGACCGACAATTAGGTATATTTAAGATCAAAGGAACTCAGAACCGAACCGAGCCTACCCGCGCATCCCAAACTAGACACAAGCACGATTATTTTAATCTCATATTATCATTATTTGAACCCGAACAAAAACCCGACTTTTCTATCATTTTCCGTTTTTATTTTGCAAACTTCTTATTTCAAAAGACATTTTTTTATTTTTTCAATTTTTTTTTTCGTTTTTTATGACTCAAGACTCTACTAACTAGACACTAAACGATAGTTTCCCATCCCCACACTTAAACTCTACATTGCCCTCAATGTAGGATGGAAACCGACTCAAAAGAACTAAAAATAAATAAGAAATAAAAAACCAAAATGGCAAATCGGAAAGGACTTAGCTGGTTTAATTCGTGCGTAAGCTCCAAAACTCTCGTCCAATCCAGCTCGATCGTATAGCATTTCATTCGCGATCGGCTTGACTCCAACTGGTATGCTCGATAAATGCCCGAAATTTGAATAAACAACTCCAAACTCACCCGAATGGAGATTGAGTACGGGTGGTACATATTCAAACCTGCATACAAAAACAAGCAAACACCAAAGCAATACCGACTCGACACAAACGACTCAAAACTTCTAACTTAGACTCATGATACAAAATAAATGACCTACTATATGAACTACCGAAAGATACCAAATATATAAAATTACAAACTCTACAAAACCTCCCCACACTTGAATTTAATCAGGAGGTTTCTCTTTGACCTGGACCCTATCTAACCCGATTAATTCCACCCGATCCTCAAAAATAATTAAAAATTTATCGGCGGAATTATAAAATATTTTTAAAATTTGAAACGGGTCAGACCACCAAAACTTAAACTTACCTGGAATTAAGCGGATGCGTGGCATGTAATGAAAGGACTGATCGTGTGCCAACGGCTCCTTCTTGTACCAGCCTTCACTCCTCTTCCGTTCTCGGTTCTTCCCTTTTCTTGCCTTCTCCCGTGGTGTTGTTGATTTTGAAGTTTCATGTATCACTAATACCATGGGCCAGCTGTGGTGCTCTTCCTCTTCCACCACCACTTCTTCTTCTTTGATGTCCGTCATTGGGTTTCCTTCAAGTAAAACTTCTAAGTAAGCAAGGTCTCCCTCTGGATCAAACTCCTTCTCCTCTTCATCTACCGGCAACCTATCTAGTTCTTCCTTAAATTCATTTTCCCAGGACATCAAATCTTCACTAGATGGTTGCTCAACTTCTTCCTCCTCTTCTTCTTCTCTTTCTACATCTACTTTTTCTGCTTTACTCTCCACATATCCCCATATTGTCTCTCCTTCAGCAAGCTCGGGAAGCACTATCGCCTTATAATATGAGCTTTGAACTGTAACCCACTCATCATCATCATCATAGCCCCACTGTATTGGTTGCTTCTGTTCTCTACTTTTCCAACCCCATTCAAACCGAGCAGCGATCGCACATTCTTCATACCGGTGCGGTCCACCACATTCTTCACACTTCGAATCCCTTTGCCGACTGAGGTCACACTCTAACGTTGGGGCTAGTTGCTCAAACAGTCGATCAAGTATATCAATCATTCTTGGTAACCTTGGATCCCCATACTCCAACTCTTTTATTGCTTGCGTGCACTCCAAAATTACTTCCCTGAGCGCGAAAAAATTTGGCAACATCTCCTTAGCATTTGGGGGATACCCCTGCAAAGAATATTGATGTGGCTGCACAAAGGGGTTAGTATCATAATCTGCAGAGGACCCCTCATATTGGGGACATTTAACAGTAAAGTGAGGTCCTCCACAAATTTCACACATATCTACTAGACTCAAGAAAAATAAAATAAATAAGAAAACAAAAACACAGACAATTAGACTCCTATGACTCAACTACAAAACACAAATAGACTCACAAGACTCACCACGAAAACACAAAACAAAAGACAAGTAGCACAAATTATGTCAATTAAGTCCAATCGAAGCCAATAAACGCAATCGCCAAGAGTCCCCGGCAACGGCGCCAAAAACTTGATATGCTCGAAACGGGTTAACTAAACTAACTAAATTTACCCTAATTCTAGACTCTCTAAGCTTTAAATTTATAAAACTAAGACTCTCTAAACCCTAAAACACACAACCGGCAAGTGTACCGATCGAATGTAGTATAGCCTAAGGAAGTCCGAGTATCGAATCCAAGAGACTCTACTGATTACGCTAATGACTCTATCTAGACTCAAACTGACACGACTTAACTAAATGTTTGTTGATTGGGGGGGGGGGGTTTCTAAAGATCCTAAAAATGCAAATAACGACTAACTAGATTAGCTTAAACGAACTAGACACGAACTCACACGAAGGCTGAACTCAAGGATGATGAAGGAACTACCTAGACAGGAATCCTGATTGCTTTTAGTTATGATTATAATTGGAAGTTGTCTGCTATGGAACCGGGATCTTATAATTCTCACCTATTGGGAAATCTAAGGACCCCTCTCAAGAGCACGCTAAGATCCCCTAAAGGTTGTTAAACTACCGGTTTTAGACTCCCTTACAAGACATCTAATGGGGTTTATAAAAGTATCCTACAAGGCTCACTCCCTTACGAGACCTAAACCTAGGATAGGTTTGTTTTCTCAGCTAGACTTGCTAGACAGCAGCCAAAAGGTTAACTTCCTAAGAAGGACCCACCTTGCGGTTTAATCACTTAGACCTAGCAATAATCTCGCACCTTACAGCTATTGACGATTAGCAGAACACTTGATTTTATAAAAATACCAATTATTACTTCTAAGGTTACTTACATGATTTTCACCCTAAAGGATCAAAGGTTTATTATGTGATATAGACACTCACCAAAACCTAAAACCCTAGCCCGACTCTATTCCGTGATAAAGACCGTCACCAAGATTCAAGCGAAGCAATTATCAATATTCAAATAACATCAAGCACGCAAACACATCTAACTGATAGAACAAACCGTTTACAATTTATAAACAATCCATAGCATTAAAAAATCCAAGAATAATCAAACGTAAGCAATCATTCAACCATGTCTAGGTAGTAACAGAAACCTAGCCAAGAACCATAACCAAGAATGCAATACAAGTCTTAAAATAATAAATCTTAGTCATGAATTCAATAAACAAAAAGTATATCGAACCAATAGATTAAATATTTGCAAACCCGTAATCGAATCTTGAATTGTGACCTTGAAACTTGAACCGCATGAACCTCCAAATCGTCTCTTAGTTGCGTCCCTGTTGTGCGGCTTCTAACTGTCTTCGAAAAATAAATAAAAATCGTGATCCCCTCTTGCCGTCTTCTCTCAAAAACCCACCGACCTCTTTTTCTTGTTGTCGCCCAATCACAAAACAATTGGGCTTGGCCCAATGATTCCTTGCTGCTATGTTTGTTTCCCCTCTCAATGTTGTGACAACCCTCAAAATCCCATGTATTCCGTACAAATTATTAATGATAATTAAAGTGTCTGACGACTGTGTGGAATTACTTAACTGCTTTCTGATATCTGTGTTTTGCTTACACGTATTTGTTAATATGCTAAGGAATATGCTAAGGAATATGCTAAGGAATATGCTAGGAATATGCTAGGAATATGCTAAGGAATATGCTAGGAATATGCTAGGAATATGCTAAGGAATATGCTAGGAATATGCTAGGAATATGCTAAGGAATATGCTAGGAATATGCTAGGAATATGCTAGGAATATGCTAAGGAATATGCTAGGAATATGCTAGGAATATGCTAGGAATATGCTAGGAATATGCTTGGAATATGCTAGGAATATGCTATATGGAAGATCTTATAAATACCACCATTCCACCAAGCTCTCTCTTCTCTCCCTCTCCTTTCCCTTGTTCGGCAGCCACCTTCCACCATACTACCACCATCATCAAGCTCTTTTTCAATCATTCCTCATACATACAAAGGTGTAAGAGGTCCAACAACGAAGCTCGGTGCTCTCGGAAGTGGAAGGACCTCCTCCATTCGCTATTAACCACCACATTTCTTCACTCGAACTTCCCTAGCCTTGAGCTAGTGGTAAGAACTTAGATCCGTTCATTCTTTATGTTATTTTAGTGGTTAATAGATGTTAGAATGATAAAAAGTTAAGAAACTTTAAAGCTCATGAACAAGTCTTGAACATAATGTGTTAAGGTGTGGATAAAGAAAAGTTAGGTGTATAAATCATGTAGATCTTGTGTGATTATGATTATTGGTTGATTATTTGATGATTTGCTGATTAGTATTAATGTGTCATGTTGTTGTGGTCACTAAACTTGTTAAAGGAATCGATCGAACACGATTTAGAAGGTTAAACACAAAAGAATCAGAATCTGTCCAACTTTTACAGCCCACTTCTGTTGGCTGTAAACAGGTCTTAACCTCAACGAAAAATCGATATTTCGAATCTAAAATATGTTATTATGAAATACGGTTCTAATGGCACCGGAATCGTAATTTTTGGACTCCGTTTACTATTTTTAAAGTGTTAATTTGTAACAGCTACTTAAGCTGAATTTTGACAGCAATAAATGGGTGTCGTACTTTCAGTCATAACCTAAGTTTTGTGATGAATCGGACCATGAAAATTTTACTGTAGATGATAACTGAAGTATTTGTAATTACCCCACTGGAATTTCGCAAATCGGACTTACGAAGAATTTTTAATAAATTGTTTCGTGGACTGTGGTCAGAAATACATAAATCTGAGTTCAGTCCCGAATATGAATTTTTATAAAATATTGGTGATGAACCGGACCCCGATATTTTTACACAATAAAATATGGAATGTTTATGACATTCTATAAAAATTTGGGAATTTTTGGAATGATCTAACTATTTTATTTAAATGTCCGAAAACAGCCGGTTTTGAGTATTAATGCTGAATTGACATAAGTTGTGACTTGCGTGTCTAAATGTCGAGTATGCTATCTGTGAATGATTTGACATGTTATATATGTTATGTGCATTATCGTATGTTTGATTTTGAGTGGGGAATGGACGGGAAACTTACATGGGCATAAACAGTTAAAGTAATGCATGCTATGTGCTAGATACGTGTAGGAACTTTGTGTTCTATTTGAAAGCCACTAAATGACTAACTGGTAAATCATACTAGGACGTGATTGACCGACCTTGACTGTTAGCTATATTGAGAATCTAACCGAGCAAACTGAGGTGAGTTCACACTTTCTAAGGCATGGGATTCCCGGTGGTTTGGGAATGGGTTAAAGAATTAAAACTAAATCTACATATCCTCCTTGGGTAGGATTTGTACGGCCATCCTCCGTAGAGTGGATGCCATTATTAAACCTACGAATTCTCCTGGTGCAGAATACGTACGTTCGTCCTCCTGGTGCAGGACAACAACCTTTAAACTAGCTAGACAAAACTCTATCATGAAGTCCCTCAATTTATATCGACTTAATCGCCGAGGCCAATGGCGAGCGGGTCATTAGTTAATAGCGCTATTAGGTTTAACAAACCTCACACCGTGCCAGTCAGGACGGGCGTGTACTAATGGACTATGGCAGATTGTCAGTGATGATAGACACTGATGTAGGGCACAACTTATTTGCGTAGCAGTCGATATCATACCGTCTAGTAGTTCAAACGGGGAAAACCCCCACTGATCATGGTTATGGATTGGGTAAAGAAAAAGGATATGGATAGACATACTTTCAACTACGGGGTAGCCCCCACGGCAAATAAGCCAACGAAAGTCAAACCACGTTTTTCAGAAACAACTTAAAACTAAACAACCAAACGTGAACTCACTCAACTTTGTTGTTGACTAGTTGTTACATGCCTTACAGGTCGCTAGATGCTTTTGGGAGCTTGTACGAGGAGAAGGTTGTTGTGGAATATGGGTTGTTATATCCCATACTTAATAATTGAACTTTATAAACCTATGGAACTTATGTTTGAACTTAAACTTATGAACTGTGAACTTATGTTTTGAACTTACGTTTTATGCTTCCGCTGTTAACCTAAAATCGGTTCACTTCCTTTTGGTCACCAATCGTATTGTGTTTGGTTTTATTTACTTAATTATGTTGTTCAATATGATTGGTGGCTCGATCCTGGTCACGTCACGCCTCCAAGCGGTGGTACTCCGCATGGTGGATTTTGGGGGTGTGACAGATTGGTATCAGAGCCATTGGTTATAGTGAACTTGGTTTTAAAAAGGGAAATGTTTTTGATAAAACCAGACTATAACCGGTACAGTGCTCAACGATCCACAACGACGCTTCGCTCCACGTGCAAGACTCGACACCATAAGTGGTATGATTTATGTTATATTGTCGGTTAGATAGTTCTCACTGTGCATTAGATAATGTGATATTTGCTATTTGAACCATGTGTGCTTACTCTCTTCTGTCACTCCACACCTACGCACTTTGCGACACCTTTCTTACGTGTGTCCCTTCGACGTGAAGATCATGAGTGGACGTCTCGACATGACCCAGGGTCAGCTGACGACCTTGATCAACGAACGGATTGCTGAAGCCTTAGCAACCCAAACAGGGAGCCAACCCATGCACCCTCAAATACGCATGGGCACCTTCAAGGCGTTCCTAGAATGCAAACCTCCCACTTTCGACGGCACTGAAGGGACAATCGACCTTCTACATTGGATCCGGAGAATCGAATATACATTCGAAGAGAGTGAAAGCCCTGCCAGCAAACGAGTAGAGTACGCTACTAGCATGTTGCAAGGGAAAGCGTATTCTTGGTGGAACGCACAAGTTCAGATGCTCGGGTTGGCAGACGCGAATGCCATCCTCTGGAACGACTTCAAGGATTGGGTTAAGGAAAAGTTCTGCCACCTGGATGACATTCTGAAACTTGAGATAGAATATTATGGTTTGAAGATGGAAGGATCAGAGATTGAGGCATATACAAAGAGGTCCAACGACTTGGCAGCCTTATGCCCTAACATGTCACAACCCATATCTAGGCGAATCAAGCTATACCTCAGAGGCTTAGTCCCGGAAATCCAAGGGTCTTTAAGTGCGGCCAACTTTCCCACAATCCAGCAAGTCATTCGTTTGGCACACCAGCTCACCAATCAGGCGGTGGGAGAGGGCAAGCTGCCCAAGCGTATTAACGCTACTACTACTGATGCTCCCAGCAATGACAAGCGCAAGTGGGATGCAAATTTGGGCAGGGGTTCCACTCCAGATCGGTCTCAGTCCCAGCGGCAAAAGACAGATGAGCACAGGAGCCCCAGTCAGCAGTTTTCTGGAAATCAAGGTCAGGGTGGATACGGGGGAAATCACCCTAAGTGCAAACGATGTAGTTTGCACCACAGCTGGCCGTGCAACAAGGACCGTTGTCAGAGATGTAACAAGTTTGGACACGAAGCCAAAGATTGCCGGAGAACGCGTCCTGCAAATCAGAATCGTCAACAACAACAAGCTCCACAGAATCACCAGCAGCAGCAACAACAGGGCAATAGGGGATGCTTTCAGTGTGGCGCTTAAGGCCACTTTAAGAGAAACTGCCCCCAACTGAACCGGAATCAGAACAGCAACAACCACGGAAACGGGAACAACACTGGAGGCAACAATGGAGGCAATAACGGGGGCAACAATAATGGCAACGGAGCAGGGGGTCGTGTGTTTGTAATTGGTCAAGGTGATGCAAGGAACGATCCCAACGTTGTGATGGGTAAGTTTCTTCTGGATGACTTCTTTGTTACTGTTTTATTCGATTCGGGTGCCGATACTAGTTATGTGTCCGTAAAAGTTAGCCAAATGCTTAAGCACACCCCAACACTTTTGAACACCAAACACACGGTAGAACTAGCTAACGGTAAAAGTCTTGAAGCCACACACATAGTTAAAGGTTGTAACCTCGTCTTAGCTGGTCAGACTTTCTCTATCGATCTTATTCCTATCACACTGGGTAGTTTTGACGTTGTTATTGGGATGGATTGGCTATCTCATCATCAAGCGGAGATTGTTTGCAAGGAGAAAATCGTCCGCATTCCTCGTTCTGGTGAAGAACCTCTCGTGATTCGTGGCGACAAGAGTGGTGCTGTCGAAGGCATCATCTCTTTCCTTAAGGCCCAGAAGTGTTTGCGAAAGGGCCACACTGCCATTTTAGCACTCGTTACTGACACATCTACGGAAGAGAAGAGAATTGAAGACATCCCTATTGTGCACGAATTTCCCGAGGTATTTCCTGAGGAATTACCTGGTCTTCCTCCTCATCGCCAAGTTGAGTTTCAAATCGAGCTAGCTCCTGGAGCAGCGCCAGTAGCTCGAGCACCATATCGTCTAGCCCCATCAGAACTCGAAGAACTGTCCACACAACTACAAGAACTCTTGGAAAAGGGTTTTATACGTCCTAGC
This sequence comes from Helianthus tuberosus, assembly GCA_030545235.1. Taxonomy (NCBI): domain Eukaryota; kingdom Viridiplantae; phylum Streptophyta; class Magnoliopsida; order Asterales; family Asteraceae; genus Helianthus; species Helianthus tuberosus. The sequence continues at coordinate 62,662 of JARYGA010058195.1, forward strand.
TCTTCACCCTGGGGAGCTCCAGTCTTGTTCGTGAAGAAGAAAGACGGTACCTTCAGGATGTGTATTGACTATCGCGAGCTCAACAAGGTGACTGTGAAGAATCGTTATCCTCTTCCACGTATTGACGATTTATTCGACCAGTTGCAAGGGTCGAGCTATTACTCCAAGATTGATTTGAGATCGGGATACCATCAGCTGAGAGTCCGAGATGAGGACGTCTCCAAAACAGCATTCAGAACTCGCTACGGCCATTACGAGTTTCTGGTTATGCCATTCGGGCTGACGAATGCACCAGCGGTCTTCATGGATCTCATGAACCGAGTGTGCAAGCCTTACCTGGATAAGTTCGTTATTGTGTTCATCGACGATATCCTGATCTATTCTAAGAGTCAGGAGGAACACGAGCAGCATCTACGACTTATGCTGGAACTTCTTCGAAAAGAGCAGTTGTATGCCAAGTTTTCGAAATGTGACTTCTGGCTTCGCGAAGTCCACTTTCTAGGCCATGTGGTAAACAATGATGGGATTCATGTTGATCCATCCAAGGTTGACTCAATCAAGAACTGGCCTGCACCCCGCACACCAAAAGAAATCCGCCAATTCTTGGGTTTGGCAGGATATTACAGAAGATTTATCAAAGACTTCTCCAAGATTGCGCAACCTCTCACTTCACTGACTCAGAAGGGTGTCATCTATCGTTGGGGTGATGCACAAGAGTCCGCATTTCAACATCTAAAAGATAGACTTTGTAGCGCGCCTATCCTCTCATTGCCAGAAGGCACCGATGATTTCGTGGTTTATTGCGACGCTTCCATCCAAGGACTTGGTTGCGTATTGATGCAACGTGACAAGGTCATTGCCTACGCATCGCGCCAACTTAAAGTTCACGAAAGAAACTACACTACTCACGATCTGGAGCTGGGAGCAGTTGTATTCGCGCTTAAGATATGGAGACATTACCTGTACGGTACCAAGTGCACCATTTACACCGATCACAGGAGTCTCGAGCATATCTTCAAGCAAAAGGAGTTAAACATGCGACAACGCCGATGGGTCGAACTCTTGAATGATTACGAATGCGCTATCAAGTATCATCCGGGCAAAGCCAATGTTGTGGCCGACGCCCTCAGTCGGAAGGATACTATACCTAGGCGTGTACGTGCTCTACAGCTTACCATCCAATCTAACCTTCCCTCTCAGATTCGTGATGCTCAGGTCGAAGCATTGAAGGTAGAGAACATCAGGGCTGAATCCCTACGAGGATCGAGGCAGCGGCTAGAACAAAAGGAAGACGGCGCTTACTATGTAAACGGACGCATCTGGGTTCCATTTTATGGAAACTTACGCGAACTTGTGATGGACGAAGCGCACAAGTCTCGTTATTCGGTACATCCTGGTTCGGATAAAATGTACCACGACCTCAAAACTACGTATTGGTGGCCTGGCATGAAAGCCCACGTAGTAACCTACGTCAGCAAGTGCTTGACTTGTGCGAGAGTCAAGTCTGAATATCAGAAACCATCAGGCCTACTTCAACAACCGGAGATCCCGAAATGGAAATGGGAGCAAATTTCCATGGATTTCGTTACTGGCCTGCCCAGATCTCAACGCGGAAACGATACCATTTGGGTGATCATAGATCGACTAACCAAGTCTGCACATTTTCTGGCTATCAAAGAAACGGACAAGTTGTCTACTCTTGCAGACATTTACCTAAAGGAAGTGGTATCAAGGCACGGAGTGCCAATCTCTATTATATCTGATCGTGACGCACGTTTTACTTCAGAACTGTGGCAAGCAATGCACAAGTCCTTTGGCTCACGTTTAGATATGAGCACCGCTTATCACCCGCATACGGATGGGCAATCTGAACGCACCATCCAAACCCTTGAAGACATGCTTAGGGCATGTGTAATCGATTTTGGTAATGGCTGGGAGAAGCACCTCCCGCTAGTGGAGTTCTCATATAACAACAGCTACCACACCAGCATCCAAGCCGCTCCGTTTGAGGCATTGTACGGACGCAAATGCCGATCACCTCTCTGTTGGGCAGAAGTTGGTGACAGCCAAATCACTGGCCCAGAACATGTGGTAGATACCACCGAGAAAATTGCTCAGATACGACAGCGAATGGCGGCAGCTCGTGACCGTCAGAAAAGCTATGCTGATAAGGGAAGAAAACCACTCGAACTCCAGGTTGGGGATCGAGTGCTACTCAAAGTCTCACCTTGGAAAGGTGTAGTCCGCTTTGGCAAACGAGGCAAACTCAATCCGCGTTATGTCGGACCATTCAAAGTCATTGAGAAAATTGGCCAAGTCGCCTACAGGTTGGATCTACCTGAAGAACTCAGCGGAGTTCACAATGTTTTCCATGTGTCGAATCAGAAGAAGTGTCTGTCAAATGAGACCCTTATAGTTCCTCTGAAGGAACTCACTATCGACGACCAGCTCCGATTCGTCGAGGAACCTGTAGAGATTACTGATCGAGATGTTAAGGTCCTCAAGCATACCAGGATACCTCTGGTTCGAGTTCGTTGGAATGCTCGTCGTGGCCCAGAGTATACCTGGGAACGAGAAGACCAGATGAAACTCAAGTATCCCCAACTGTTTAAGAAAAACGCAACCACTACTGAGGCTGAAGCTACTGCAGAATTTCGGGACGAAATTCCAAATCAACGGGGGGATGATGTGACACCCCAGGAAAATCTGGAAAATAACGCAACTTAACTGGCCTCCTCAGTAACCACGCGCTAAATTTCGGGACGAAATTCTCTTAACAGGGGGAGAATGTGACAACCCTCAAAATCCCATGTATTCCGTACAAATTATTAATGATAATTAAAGTGTCTGACGACTGTGTGGAATTACTTAACTGCTTTCTGATATCTGTGTTATGCTTACACGTATTTGTTAATATGCTAAGGAATATGCTAAGGAATATGCTAAGGAATATGCTAGGAATATGCTAGGAATATGCTAAGGAATATGCTAGGAATATGCTAGGAATATGCTAAGGAATATGCTAGGAATATGCTAGGAATATGCTAGGAATATGCTAAGGAATATGCTAGGAATATGCTAGGAATATGCTAGGAATATGCTAGGAATATGCTTGGAATATGCTAGGAATATGCTATATGGAAGATCTTATAAATACCACCATTCCACCAAGCTCTCTCTTCTCTCCCTCTCCTTTCCCTTGTTCGGCAGCCACCTTCCACCATACTACCACCATCATCAAGCTCTTTTTCAATCATTCCTCATACATACAAAGGTGTAAGAGGTCCAACAACGAAGCTCGGTGCTCTCGGAAGTGGAAGGACCTCCTCCATTCGCTATTAACCACCACATTTCTTCACTCGAACTTCCCTAGCCTTGAGCTAGTGGTAAGAACTTAGATCCGTTCATTCTTTATGTTATTTTAGTGGTTAATAGATGTTAGAATGATAAAAAGTTAAGAAACTTTAAAGCTCATGAACAAGTCTTGAACATAATGTGTTAAGGTGTGGATAAAGAAAAGTTAGGTGTATAAATCATGTAGATCTTGTGTGATTATGATTATTGGTTGATTATTTGATGATTTGCTGATTAGTATTAATGTGTCATGTTGTTGTGGTCACTAAACTTGTTAAAGGAATCGATCGAACACGATTTAGAAGGTTAAACACAAAAGAATCAGAATCTGTCCAACTTTTACAGCCCACTTCTGTTGGCTGTAAACAGGTCTTAACCTCAACGAAAAATCGATATTTCGAATCTAAAATATGTTATTATGAAATACGGTTCTAATGGCACCGGAATCGTAATTTTTGGACTCCGTTTACTATTTTTAAAGTGTTAATTTGTAACAGCTACTTAAGCTGAATTTTGACAGCAATAAATGGGTGTCGTACTTTCAGTCATAACCTAAGTTTTGTGATGAATCGGACCATGAAAATTTTACTGTAGATGATAACTGAAGTATTTGTAATTACCCCACTGGAATTTCGCAAATCGGACTTACGAAGAATTTTTAATAAATTGTTTCGTGGACTGTGGTCAGAAATACATAAATCTGAGTTCAGTCCCGAATATGAATTTTTATAAAATATTGGTGATGAACCGGACCCCGATATTTTTACACAATAAAATATGGAATGTTTATGACATTCTATAAAAATTTGGGAATTTTTGGAATGATCTAACTATTTTATTTAAATGTCCGAAAACAGCCGGTTTTGAGTATTAATGCTGAATTGACATAAGTTGTGACTTGCGTGTCTAAATGTCGAGTATGCTATCTGTGAATGATTTGACATGTTATATATGTTATGTGCATTATCGTATGTTTGATTTTGAGTGGGGAATGGACGGGAAACTTACATGGGCATAAACAGTTAAAGTAATGCATGCTATGTGCTAGATACGTGTAGGAACTTTGTGTTCTATTTGAAAGCCACTAAATGACTAACTGGTAAATCATACTAGGACGTGATTGACCGACCTTGACTGTTAGCTATATTGAGAATCTAACCGAGCAAACTGAGGTGAGTTCACACTTTCTAAGGCATGGGATTCCCGGTGGTTTGGGAATGGGTTAAAGAATTAAAACTAAATCTACATATCCTCCTTGGGTAGGATTTGTACGGCCATCCTCCGTAGAGTGGATGCCATTATTAAACCTACGAATTCTCCTGGTGCAGAATACGTACGTTCGTCCTCCTGGTGCAGGACAACAACCTTTAAACTAGCTAGACAAAACTCTATCATGAAGTCCCTCAATTTATATCGACTTAATCGCCGAGGCCAATGGCGAGCGGGTCATTAGTTAATAGCGCTATTAGGTTTAACAAACCTCACACCGTGCCAGTCAGGACGGGCGTGTACTAATGGACTATGGCAGATTGTCAGTGATGATAGACACTGATGTAGGGCACAACTTATTTGCGTAGCAGTCGATATCATACCGTCTAGTAGTTCAAACGGGGAAAACCCCCACTGATCATGGTTATGGATTGGGTAAAGAAAAAGGATATGGATAGACATACTTTCAACTACGGGGTAGCCCCCACGGCAAATAAGCCAACGAAAGTCAAACCACGTTTTTCAGAAACAACTTAAAACTAAACAACCAAACGTGAACTCACTCAACTTTGTTGTTGACTAGTTGTTACATGCCTTACAGGTCGCTAGATGCTTTTGGGAGCTTGTACGAGGAGAAGGTTGTTGTGGAATATGGGTTGTTATATCCCATACTTAATAATTGAACTTTATAAACCTATGGAACTTATGTTTGAACTTAAACTTATGAACTGTGAACTTATGTTTTGAACTTACGTTTTATGCTTCCGCTGTTAACCTAAAATCGGTTCACTTCCTTTTGGTCACCAATCGTATTGTGTTTGGTTTTATTTACTTAATTATGTTGTTCAATATGATTGGTGGCTCGATCCTGGTCACGTCACGCCTCCAAGCGGTGGTACTCCGCATGGTGGATTTTGGGGGTGTGACAAATGTTATATTTCAGCCGTCAACTGATGATAATATTTTTCCATGATGATGCGATGTTTAATCATGTGCGGCCCAAAAGAAGTCAGCCGCCCAAGATGTTGATTCCCTCTTTCACGTGACCTCCTTCTTCTCAATGTGTGTGATGATTATGTTGTGTCCAAGATTCGGCCCAATAGAGATCCTCCAAAGTCAAAACAGCCTTCCAACATATGTATGCCTGATGTATTGGCTGCCATGTGCCACCAAGTCTTGTATATATGTCTAATGTCGATTCCCTCAAGTGAAATTCCATGCATTCACTTCTTTACTAATGTAGAGATAGTGGGCTCGACCCATTCACAGAAAACAGCGCCAATTTTACTCCGGTCACTGGCATTCTACTATGCCCAACTGGCAGGTTATTTCCATATTACTCGTTTTTGCTCCATTTGCCCAGAACCTGTCCCACCACAATATAATATAATAAAGCACTAAAACTAAATAAAAATAAATAAAACTTATACAATAATTATACATTTTACACGGGACAATTATGTGTATTTTACCCTACATCACGCGTGCACATTTTTCTGCATTTTAGTTTAGTTTTGCATTTACAGTAGGATTGAACACGGGGCCGTGCTCACTGAACACGGGGCCGTGCTCACTGAACACGGGGCCGTGCTGCATATTTTTCATAAAACACCCAGATACAGAGCCTGAACACGGGGCCATGCTCACTGAATACGCCCCATGCTCAACGAAATCAGTAACTTTAATTAAAACGCCCATATACAGATTCTGTACACGGGGCCGTGGTCACTGAACACGGGGCCGTGTCCAGCCTCTGTTTCCATTTTTATTTTCGTTTTCTGATCTCGAGAGTTTGTTGTGGTCTGCTGAGTGATTCTCATGGATCAATACTCAGGAGGTTACAACTACACCTATGAGGAGGATGATTATAGGGAAGATTATTGCACTAATTGTGGTAACCCGCACTCGGTTCAATATTGTGACTTGTTTCAACCATCCACTTCATACACCTACTATGAGGAGCCCAGGTATGAGCCATCAACTTCATACACAACCTATGAAGACCAAAGGTATGAACCTTCTCCCTCATACTCATATTTTGATGAACCAAGGTATGAGCCTTCATACTCATACTTTGAGGAACCAAGATATGAGCCACCACCTTCATATGCTTATTATGAGAAACCATGGCATGAACAACCCACCTCATACGAGTATTATGAAAAACAAAATTTCGACCCTTATCCATCATATGCTTACAATGAAGGACAATGGTGTGAACCATCTACTTCCTATGAGTATTATGAGGAACAAAGGATCGAATAACCGGATTCAAGCTTTGAGGATCCCGATCCTTATTCTATCACCGACATAACCGATAAGATAATAGAACACATTAAAACTATCGAGCGTTGCATATTGGAATCTCAAGCAAGGGAAGAGGAGTCCCGCGCAAGAGAAGAATTAAATAAAAAAGAGATAGTTGAAAATGTAAAAATGGAAGAACAAATAAGTGAAAAACCGACACATGAGCTAAACAACGAAAAGGGTGAGTCCGACAACGTTAAAATCCAAAAAGAGTCTAATTTTGAAGAAATTAATCTCTTGTCACCTTCTTTCGAAAATCATTGTTGTAAGATCGTTGTACGACCTGACTGAGTCGATCAGAAGAGTTGTTTATCCGAATCAAAGGCGGAATCAATGACACGGACGCTCTATACAATTTAAATGTCTCTTGTATTGAATTGATAGTATTACAGCACCTGGAGACGATTTGGCAGCACTTCGTTATCAAACACAAGACCTAATTCCGTTTCAAATGAAACGGTATGCACCTATATATATAGTGGTGTAATTCCGTTTGAAATGGACAAAGACAGTTTCAAGCGGAATTAACAATGTTAATTCCGTTTGAACTGACCCTTGACACTTTCAAGCGGAATTAGCATAAAACCCACTAAACTCAGTTTCTAGCACCTCGAGCACTTGTTATCCTATCCTATTACATTACATGACTCGATACAAGACGAAGTCAATAGACATAGTGCACTAACAGACTCCCCCTTGGATATTGACGAAGTCTTCAGTGTCTAATCTTTATCATGACACATCTTCATTCTTGATCAGTCTACATTCTCTTTCCAAATTGTCTAACACTGTAAGCATCCATCAAACTTTATCTTCTTCTCTCTCTGTCTCTGGCTCTAACATTAACAGATTCTTCAGGCTCCCCCTTTCGTCGAGCTTCCGTGCTTTAGGAATCGACACCTTGCTTTCCGGTTACAAGCTCCCCCTAGCTTTGAGCTCGTCTTCAGACTCCCCCTTAGACTCAGCTTTCGGGATCGTAGTCTGGAATCTTTCCTGCCATCACTCAAACATTTATAAGTAACAACATTTTGAACATCCAATTATCCAGAAATCGTAATCTGGCTCTTTTCAACTTTCTAAATCACTTCCCCTACCAACAATCTTTATAAATTTGGCAATGATAAGAATCCAACACCCTCACAGTTTATCATCCAAGTCCAAACTAATGACCTTGGAGATATCACAAACTGTTTTTGATTTTTGTTAAAAATTCAAGTTTCAAATTATTGAACTTGTTTTATTTTTAGAAACACAATCAGCATACTTAGATTTTGAAACTCAGCACTCAGACATCGGTTGTTGAAAATAACGCAGAATCAAAATCTTTTTGTATTTTTCTGAAACATAAAGCAGTAAAGAAATATGTACAAACATATTTACATACAATATTTTTGTTTTGAGTTTGCGTTAGAGGATCATATCAGTTTTTGACAAGTCACAATTACCATTGAGCTTATTTACACATTAAGAATTAAACAATTCACTTAGATTGTCAATATACTGATCCACTTAAATTTTCACACAAATTTCAACTGATTCAGGATACGAATTAGGTGTTTTAAGAACTTAAACTCATTCATGTGTCCCACCTCTTGAATATACTCCCGTATCCATATCCCAATATTCAGTCTTACAGGTGAGTATACCTAGATGATATCTGTAAGGGGTTAAATGCGATACCGTGAGAGCTCAGGTCAGAACTTTCGTTCAGCAAAGAGATGACGGCTTCGACTTTTGGTGTGTCCCCTTTAGAGGATCTTTTCTTCAACAGCACATGATTAGCATTTTTCAATGTTTCATCATTTTTGTACTGGGGGCGATTGTTATATTTCAAGCATGCAGAAAGTATTATACGGGGACTAGGCCATTGCTTCCGCAAAATCAGAAGTCCCGGGATAATACCCCAGATATCACTGAGTATAAAGACCTAGTATTTCAGAAAGAGGGGTCCTTCAAACGAGATTTCAGGGGTTACCTATATATCCAAGTAGTGTTCCCCACGAAATAAGCAAGTTTGAATTTAGGTTTATATCCCGAAAAAGTTTACTAAATGTATAAAAACCTATCGGCATATCATCAGTGAGACTGTTTAATGCTATTTAATCATTACATTTCTTTAGCATACTGTAACTGTCTACTGATGTACTATCATTTCCTCTTTATACGCAAAAACTCATTTTTTGAATTTTATCATGTTTTTGAATTTTTCAAATTTTCAAATGTTTTTGGATTTTCTAACAATAATACTCCCCCTAAAATGCAAAATCATTTAAAGAAAAATTTAACAACCAATGCTGATAGCTTTTTCTCACCATCCATTTTCTGCTTAAGTGCTCTGTTTTGCAGAAAATATAACATATAAAACATCAATTACCCCCATGATTTACAACACATTGATTTTTTACAGTTTGAAAACCGTTTTTCAATCTTGTGAAATTAATCATGTTTGTTCTGCCGTGAGGGTTTCGACATATTCAAGTAACAATTTTTTGAATTTTTTATTTTTTTTTTACAAATTTAAAATCAAACATATTTTTGGTTTTTCAAAATTTTAAATTTTTAGGGTTTTTGAAATATTGTTTATTTATGTACAGAAAACAAACAAACTCCCTGTTTCAACCAACACAGGGTCCAGCAACCTCCTCTTCTTCTTGTGCCAGGCTGCTCCGAATTCCATTTTCACAATCTTCGGTTTTGTTGAGCACCTGCATATTCAAACTATTCAATTACTTGAACAATTTAGCCCAGGTCTGTTGAACCTTAGGCATTTCAACACAATATGTATCATTCAACATCGGAAAATCTTTGTCATCAAAGACTTTTTCAACTTTGACTTCAACTTTTTCATCTTTTACCAAAGTCATTTGTTTCTTAACATTCCATGTTTGACCTTTTGGTGTACCTCTTTTGTAAAAATGTGACTCTTTTTGAGCATTTTTATTTTGAACAACAATTTTAGGTTTCCAAAACTCTTGAGGTTTTGTCATATCAACATTTGTTTTCCAACTTTGTATTGTTCTAACTCTGGGTGTGTGAGAATTCCTGGTCTGTCTAGAATCGAACCTATTCGGGTTTGATTTCCAAGTTTGGTTCGAAACAAACTTGTTTGTGTTGTACCTCCAAGTTTGTTTTGAATCAAATCTGGTCGACCTTTGTTTTAAATCCTCAGATTTTTGTTTCTCAACATTATCAGACTTCTTTTTGTCAACATCCATAGGTTTCAGGTTTGAACACTTTCGTGCAAGATGTCCAATTTGATCACACTTAAAACATGTTCTCTTGGACACATCTTTGACCTGTGGTTGTTGCTTTTTCTTTCGAGCATAGAACTTTTCATTAGACTGTTGTCTAAATATGAGTTTTTCCTCTTCTTCTAAACTCGTTCCTTGAACAAAATCCAACTTTTGTTGATAATTTGGACTTTCATTTCTTTTCCAACTTTGTTTCTTTTTATAACCCAACCCAGCCTTCATGTTTTTCTTCTTGAAACCAGGTTTGTTATAAAAAGTTTTGTGAACTTTACCAACAAACTTTGAAATCTCAGATTTTTCAATTTCAACCATTTTGAAAACTTTATCAACTTTTTCTGAAATCACATTCTAAATCTGGAATACAACATCTAAGAATAATTTGTCCGATCCAATCATGGTATAAACCAATCCTTTTGAATCTTCATTCAAATTTTTCTCGGATTTCGAGTTTTTCATATATCCATCATGAAAATTACCTTCATTTTCATCCTGTGATTCAGATTTACCTGTATCAACTGACTCTTCTTTCAACACACTTTCAACAACCTTACCTACCACCTCTGAATCACTAGAATCATCAGATTTGGAATAGGTTATGTCAATGTTATCTGGCAATTGATCTACCATGTTGAAAGCTTTTTCGACCTTTTCATCATCATAAAATGCAAACTTTTGCGGTGGTGGAACTTGATGAAACTCTGAGCCAATGCCTTTCTTGTTTTGCTCAGACTCACCATCTCCCGGATTTATATTGAAAATACGTTCAAGCACATATGACGACACGTGATAACTCTTTAACTTTTTATTATCCTGTTCTAAATCAGCAATCTGACGCTTTAGCTTAGCAACATCCTCAATATAAGAATTAACAACACCTTGTTTTATTTCATACATTTGCTTAAGCTCTTTAGTAGTTTCAGAAAAAAATAATTCATTCTTGATTGAGCAAATTTCATTTCATCCTTCACCTTTTCATATGACTCTTTTGTAATGTGATATGCCAATTTTATTGAATCATATTCTTTCTTCATTTCTTGACAAACAATTTCTTTTTGATCACATTCTTCTGTCTTTTTCAAAACATTTTCTTTTAACATTTCATTTTCTTTTTCTAACTTTTTACATTTTTCCAAAAGTTTTTCATCATTTTCTTTCAAAATTTTTTCGTTTTCTAACATTTCTTTGCATTTATTTTTGAAAACTTATTCAATTTTATTGAATTCAAGATTTCTTATTTTGAATTGTTTGTCTTTTTCAGTACAAGCACTGCACGTTTCCATGCATTTCTTGCAGTGTTCAACAATTTTGATTTGAGTTTCAGAATTAGAATTTACCTCAGTGATTGGCACTTCGGTGTTTACTGCAATCTCTGTCTGCTTCTGATCAGCATCATTCTGCTTTTCTTCAACCTCAATTTTATCACCAACATCACCAGCTTTCAAATTCTCATTCTTCACTTCTTTAATCAAATTATCAACTTTATTCTCATTTTCTCCAACTTGCTGTTCTTCAGTAACAGCTTTCTCAATCTCTTCATTTGCCTCAACTTTTTCTTCAATCTTTTCTTTCTCAACAACCTTCAAATCTTCCTCTTTAACAACTTCGACTTCCTTCACAACCTCAACTTCAACAGCTTCAGCTTTAACCTCTTCAGCAGTTTTCTTCAGATTGTTTACCATTTCTTCAACATTCTTCTTCATTCTCTCTTCATCTCTCTTCCTCAAACACGATGTCATGGCATATCTTATTTCTTTTTCATGTCTTTTTGCATATGTGTCATCTTTTAATACATTTCTATAGTATTCAGCAGATCGAGGAATTATGAGAAGAACATCTTCAAAAATTATGTCTTTCTTCGGAACAACAAGTTCACCTTCTCTGTTGAAATAACACTCTCTCTTCTTATCCCATCTCTCATTACTGACAGCACTCTCATATTCTTCTTGCATTTCATCCATTCTGTTCAAAACAATGTTTCTTTCTTGATAAGTTTTCTCACTCAAAATCTCTTCTCTGGTTTTCTCTTTGACCTCATCAACAACATTTTCTTCTTTGTTTTCCTCTTTAATTTCGGCAACGAAAACATAATGGTTGTTCTTTGATATAGTTTTTCCATGAGCTGTTTTTCGAATATCAAACCGATCTTCTTCCAGACAAACTTGACTCCAATCATATCCTTCATCATCGTGGATTACAGCACAAGCTCTTGACTTATCTCTTGGTTTATCTTCAATCATTTTCGGCTCTTCTTTGCTTCGGTGGTAGATTGCCTTTCGGTAATAATCATCATTGAACGGATGTTCATTTCCACCAACCGCAGAATTGTTGCACTCTCTTTTGAAATGACCTTTCTGCTTACATTTGAAGCAAGTCACTTTGGACTTATCAAATCCAAGCTTTGTAGATGCACCACCAAGAGATTGTTTCCCAGTAATTTCCATATATCTCTGAGCTCTGCGGATGCAACTAGCTAAACACCAGCGTATGTCAATGAGTTCCATCTCTTCTGGATCAATCTGGTCGTAGTCTTCTTTGGTTAATTCAGAGTTACCAATTTTTCCAGCAACTAGACCTTCATATGATTCCAGAACCGATGCAAGAAAGCTCATTTGCTGCTTAGCTGCATTGATGCTCATTGTTGGAGAATTTTTTAACTTAAGAGCAATGTTGCACAGTATTTCCTCTGTTTCTTCAGAACTAGCTTTTGAAGCAGATGAATGATAGCCCGGATTGTAACTTGATGAGCTTTTCTGTGGCTCTTTTGTCCTCTCACCACTAAATGCTGTCTTTGGTGATTCACCAGCTTTCACCGAAGGTAAATTACCTTTGTAGTAGAGACCAACATTCTGTTGATGTGAAGAACTGCTCATCTTGTTATGTTTCTGCAATTCAAGCTCATGAGTTTCAATCTTTTCAATTAATGTATCAAGAGAAATTGTTTCATACAAAGCATCATTTTTCAAAATGAAAACAAACGTTTGCCACTGATCAGCTCGTGGTAAAGCTTCTATGATTTTATCATTTATTTCCTCTCTTGTTTTCACAATCTCAAACCTTTCGAGTTCAATTTTTAAGTGACAGAATCTCTCTATCATTTGCCTCACTGACTCTCCTTTAATGCTATCAAACAGATCGAATTCTT
>JARYGA010058196.1:0-63032 GCA_030545235.1 Helianthus tuberosus
ATCAACCCAGGTTTCCCTGGGTCTCCTATCATTGCCCACCAATGCCTCACTCTGCACCAAGTGGGAGTCGAACCTGCATCTCTCAAGAGAAATGCAAGCCCTCCACCACTTGATCTAGAGATCATTGGCAATAATCTTAACATACTAAACATACAAATTGAAGGAAAACTCAAAAAGACAAGGTGACATTTTTGTAATTATCAATAACTATCAAAGTTACTCTACAAATATACATAAATAACCTAAAAAAAACCTAACCCCCCCTCCCCCCCCCCCCCCCCCCTCCCAAGCTAAAATGCTAAAAACTAAAACCCCCACAAACCTAAAAAAATCTAAAAAAATAAAAAAACACACAATTTTTTTAAATATTTTTTACTAAAAAATCGCTACTTTTAGTAGCAGCAAAAAATTTTTTTTTTTTTGCTAACAAAATGTAGCGAATTTTTTATAAAAAATATTAAAAAAAAATTTGTGTTTTTTAGGTATTTTTGTTGAGTTCACATTTGTATAGTAACTTTGATAGTTGGTGATAATTACAAAAATGGCAACTTCTCTTTTTGACTTTTCCTTCAATTTGTATGTTTAGTAGGTTAAGTTTATTTGTATTTGATCTTTTGCCTTAACTCCTAATACTTTTGTGATTCTTATTTTTTTTTTGATAAAAGGCGAAGAATTTCAATAAAAGCACAAGCCAGAGGCTTTGTGGGAACAGTACAGAAATTAAAAAGACATTACAGTACAGGAGGAACTAAGTTACATTGGAAAATATGTAAATTTGAACGCCTGCCATTTTTCCCAGCTTAGTTCAGGGTGTCCAGCCCGAGATTTTACCCAAAGAAAGGAGTTTGCCTTGATGTCACCAATGATCTTTGACAGCTGAGGTTTTATGTGTTTGAAGATATAGTCGTTTCTTGTTCGCCAGACATTCCACCACGTTGCAGCCAGAACTACCCTTATTGCCCTTTTCATGCTCTTCTCTGTTTTGTGAGAGGAGACTATTTCTAGCAGTTGTATTACACTCATGAGATATCGAGGCAGCGAGATCTTTAACCACTGGAAGATTATGGTCCAGACATGTTGTGTAAAACCGCAGGAAATCATGAGGTGGTCGACGGTTTCCAAGGCATTACTGCAGAGAGCACATGTGGAAGAGGGTAGTGAGACACGTCGTTTCAGCAGTGCGTCACTAGTCGGGATACGGTCAAGCACTACCCGCCATAGGAAGCAATTTACTTTTTTCGGAATCCAGTGCAGCCATGTAAGCAGTTTCGCTTCCGGTAAGATGCTAATCTGATCTAGTTCTGCTCTGAGTTTACGGACTGTGTACGGTTCACAAGTGGACCCATATGTCTACTGCCAGTAGTCTGGGCCAGGCCGAATCTGAGCTGTATGTAGAAAAGCAGTGCAGGCTGCCCAATCAGCAAGGTGTTCGGCCCGGGACAGAGGGGTCGAGCTGCCCCAAAACCACTCCGCTGTGCTTTGATTCCACCTGTACCGATGCAGAACGAGACATCTTTTCTCAGTTTCTAGTGCATATAGTCTGGGGAATTCCTCGCGAAGAGGCCTGTTTCCCAACCAAATATCCAGCCAGAATAGAGTTTTATCTCCCACCCCCACTTTTGGTATCAATCTAGTTTTAACATCAACTGTTGGGTTTTGTGTGGCCCTCCCCATATTGACGATGGATTTCCAAACTCCGCCTAGTGAGCTTTTCAAGGGGATGTGAGAATGACATCTTGCCCCACAGTGTAGTGCCGTGATATTTCTCGCCCAAAGATGTGAACTTTCGTTTTTGAACCGAAGACTCCATTTGACCATCAAGGCTTTGTTTGTGGAAGCAAGACTCCCGATACCTAGACCCCCCTCCTCTTTTGGCGCTACCACCCTGAACCATGTTACCCAACATATTTTATTTTTTTCCAGGCAACCGCCCCATAAGAATTTCTGACGTATACGTTCCAGCTGATTAGTTACTTGCGCCGGTGCACAAAAAAGTGAAAAGTAATACGTAGGGAGGTTACCTAGGACCGCTTCGATGAGAGTTACCCTACCACCAAAAGTGAGCGTCCGTGCTTTCCAGAGAGTGAGTTTATTCTCAAACCTTTCGATTACCGGTTTCCAATTTCTCACTAGTCCCATGTTAGCGCCTACCGGAAGACCGAGGTAGGTGAAAGGAAACGACCCCGACTTGCAGTTGAGAATGGATGCCATACTAGCTATATCATCATTGGTCATACCTACTCCGAAGAGTTGACTTTTGCAGAAGTTGACTTTAAGGCCAGAGGACAAATGGAAGCATCTTAACAGTCTTGCAAGGTTATTAAAATTAGATAGTGACCAATCACCCACAAACAAAACATCATCTGCATATAGTAGATGCGAGATCGTTGGTCCACCATTTGGTGTCTTAACCCCGTTGAAGATACCTTGCAAGTTAGCGCTGACCGCGGCCACATGTAGAGCCTCCATGGCAAGAATAAACAATAGCGGAGATAATGGGTCACCTTGACGTACACCCTTTTGGACGTTGAATTCGAGTGTGGGTGATCCGTTAACTAGAATGGAGGTTCTAGTTGATGAGAGAATGCCCGTGATCCATTTTCTCCAAAGTGCGGTGAATGCCATTTGTTCAAGAACGGAATCGAGGAAGGCCCAACTTAGTGAGTCGAAGGCCTTTTCGAAATCAACTTTAAAAAGTAGCATTTTTCCTTTGGTTTTCTTACCCCAAGAGACCAATTCGTTTATTATAAGGGGTCCTTCTAGTATACTCCTCCCTTCTATGTAAGCCGTTTGGGTGTCACTCACTACGTCCCCGATAACTTTTTTAGCCTGTTAGCAAGGATTTTGGAAATGACTTTCGAAATACAACCGATGAGACTAATTGGACGAAAGTCCATGATGAGTTGAGGGTTTGCGGATTTGGGCACGAGGGTAATGAAGCTTGAATTACACCCCCGGCTTAGCTTGCCATGTACGTAGAAATGATTGAGGATGAATATGAAATCAGTTTCTAAGATCTCCCAAAAGTGTTTTATAAAGCCAAATGTAAAGCCGTCGGGTCCCGGTGCCTTGTCACCACCGCAATCCCACACGGCCTCTTTAATTTCTTCTATAGAGAACCGCTGCACCAGACTTGAAGCTTGAACCTCAGAGAGACGTTTTAATCCATTGTTAGAGAATATCGGCCTATTGAGATCTTCCTCCGTGAACAGTTTTTGAAAGTGTTCTTTTATTTCTGCTTTTAGTTCATCCGGTTGTGATACCCAAACCCCATTGAAGATAAGCCCGTTAATTCTATTATGCTTTTGGTGACCTTTTATAATACCGTGAAAGAACGATGAGTTTTCATCACCGTCTACGGTCCAATTCACCTTTGCTCGTTGCTTGAGGTCTTCGAGGTAAACATCTTCAATTTCCCCCATTTGTTTGACCCAAAGGTCCCTGTCGTTGACTTCCTCCTCTATTAAAATGCTGGACTCAACTTTAAGATCTAGTGCTTCCACCTGTTTCGAGAGAACCGCAAGGGTCTCGCGGTTTTTTGTTTTTATTCCTTTGCACCATGGTTTTACTGCCGTTTTTATTGCCTTCAAACGTGCAACTAAGAGTTTATCAGGGGGTCCGAAAGGCACAATCTCGTTGTATGCTGATTTGACAATGTTTAGTAGTCCCTTCTCTTTCAGCCATGAATTGAAGAAGCGGAAGGGAGGGGCACCAAAATTGACATCAGAACAAGTTAAGAGTAAGGGCCCGTGATCAGAACGATACCTGGGTAGCTGTTGGATCGCTGTACGATCTGATTGAGTCGTTCAGAAGAGTTGTTTATCCGAATCAGAGGCGTAATCAATGAAACGGACACTCGATGTAATTATAATGTCTCTTATATTGATATGATACTGATTTACAACCTTGAGACGATTCGGCAGAGCTTCGCTACTCAGATCCGAAACTTTCTGAAAGTTACAAATGATTTAGCTTGAATGCTATTTATAGTGATGTTGATTTAGCTTGAAATGACACATGCCACTTTCAAGGGAAATCAACATGTTGATTTAGCTTGAAACTGTCATGTGACACTTTCAAGGTAAATCACCACTTTCAAGCTAAATTACCTTAAACATACTCTAAAACCTCCTATACTCTCGTATAACAAGATCTAATCTAACAATTCAAATCCTAGACTCGATACAAGACGAAGTCAATAGACATAGTGCACTAACAGACTCCCCCTTGGATATTGACGAAGTCTTCAGTGTCCAATCTTTATCATGACACCTCTCCAGTCTTGATCAGTCTTCAAACTCTATCCGAATTGTAACACTGTAAGCATCCTTCAATCTTTATCTTCTTTCCATCAGCTTCAGGCTCCCCCTTTCATCAAGCTTCCGTGCTTTGGGATCAACACCTAGCTTTCCATCTACAAGCTCCCCCTTGCTTTGAGCTCATCTTCAGACTCCCCCTTAGATTCAGCTTCCGGGATCGTAGTCTGGAATCTCATCTGCAATCACTCAAACATATATAAGTAACAGCATTTCAAATTTCAGCTATCCAAGAATTGTATCCTGGCTCACTCAAACATTCTAAACAAACAATTTTCATGAATTTGGCAGTTTCATCGAATCAAATCAGAAACTAGCTCTATAACAGTATAAGCATCCAAATCCCCCACAGTTAATCATCCAAGTCCAAACTAATGACCTTGGAGATATCACAAACTGTTTTTGATTTTAGAAATTTCAAGTTTCAAATTAATGAACTTGTTTTATTTTTCAGAAACACGATCAGCTTACATAGATTTTGAAACTCAGCACTCAGACATCAGTTGTCGAAAATAAAGCAGAAATCAAAATCCTTTTGTATTTTCTGAAAACATAAAGCAGTAAAGAAATATATACAAATATATTTATAGACAATATTTTTGTTTGAGTATGCGTCAGAGGATCATATCAGTTTTTGACAAATCACAAGTACCGTTGAGCTTAAATTTCACTTTAAGAATTAAACAATTCACTTAGATTGTCGATATACTTGTCCACTTAAATTTTCATACAAATTTCAACTGATTCAGGATACGAATTAGGTATTTTAAGAACTTAAACCCATTCATGTGTCCCACCTCTTGAATATACTCCCGTATCCAGATCCCAATATTCAGTCTTACAGGTAGTTATAACACAAATGATATCTGTAAGGGGTTAATAATTTATGAAGAATCATGAGAGCTCAGGTCAGAACCATCGTTCAGCAGGGAGATCATGACTTAACTTGTGGGTGTGTCCCATTTAGAGGATCTTTTTTACAACAGCATAGCTAAGCAATTTTATTGTCTTATCATATATGCTGAGGGTGATGCTGTGTTTCAAGCATATGCGGAAAGTATTATTCGAGGACTAGGTCAGAACTTCCATTCAACAGAAGTCCCGGAATAATACCCCAGACATCATTGAGTATAAAAACCTGTATATCAGAATACGAAACCTTTCAAACGAGATTTCAGGGGTTACCTATATATCCAAGCAGTGTTCCCCACGAAATAAGCAAGTAAAGATTTAGGTTTATATCCCGAAAAAGTTTACTAAATGTATAAAAATCTACCAACACATCCACGGTGAGATCGTTTAACACATTTAAACTTTCCATTTCTTTAGCGTATTGTAACTGTCTACTGATGTACTATCATTTCCTCTTTTTACGCAAAACTCAAATTTTTAATTTTATCATGTTTTTGTCATTTTCAAATTTTCAAATGTTTTTGGATTTTCTAACAACAATTTTTCTCCCCCTAAAATGCAAAAACATTTAAAGCAAATTTGACAACCAACATTGATAGCTTTGTCTCGCCATCCATTTTCTGCTTCACATGCTCTGATTTGCAGAAAATATAACGTACCCCCGTGATTTACAACACATTGATCTTAACAGTTTGAAAACCGTTTTTCAATCTGATGAAAGTAATCATGTTTGTTCAGCCGTGAGGGTTTCGGCGTATTCAATCAACACTCCCCCTTACAACAAACTATTTTCCCATAATGATTTCAAAACACTTAAGTTTGTTTTAATCAGAATGGTTTTTCCGGAAAAATTAGTTTGTTTACCCATCTCTTATGAGTTCAGGGTCATCATATCACCTTGTTCTCTAACCATTTTGAAAAATTTAACATTATTAGGATTCTATCAACACAAACACTTGTAGGAAATCAAGTACAACTTAATGTCCCTGATTTACCACATGTAAGACGAAATATCACAGTTACCATCCTGTGAATTTCTCAAGAATGATGCCGATACCTGCTTCACGCTTACCAACCTGGAAGCTCCGGCAAGTCAGGATTTCAACCAATAGATTTTGACACCCAAGCCTGACCAGCCTTAGGCGCATTTTGAGCTTTTCTTTTTTCTTCATAAAACTCTTTTACTCCTTTTTCCTTACCATCAACCATCTTACTAAAAATATGTGTAACATTGCTATTAAACATTTTTCCAGCATCAACACCTTTTGATTTTAGGTTTGCGGCTCGTAATGGTGGAAAATTCTCATCATTCATTAACGGAACTGTCTCTTCCTTCTTTACCTCAACTTGTGGCTTCTCTGATTTTGTGGAATCAGATTCATTGCCCAATCTTGGCTTGTCTGACTTGGATGAGCCAGATTCATCGCCGACAACTTTCTTTTTCTCCTTTTTCTCTTTTGTCCTCAGATTTGCATCTGAAGAATTCAATTTACTTGGCTTTGCAGTCGAGTGAGTTGATTCATCAGAACTTTTATTCAATCTGTCCATTGAACCTGAAGACAAAATTTTCTCCAAATACTCTCTTGCCTTCTTCCTTTTCTTTCGCAGTCTGTCTTTCTGCCCCTGTGAAAGTTTAACTTTCTTTTCTTGAATTGTCTGATCCTGAACTTTAGGTTTTAGAACCTTCTGTTCATGGGGCTTGACGTTGACTGGTTTCTTTTCCATTCTTTGAGAATTAACCCTCAATCTTTCATTTGATCTCCTTGGGCAATCTCTGGCAATATGACCTCTGATATGACAATTATAGCATCTTCTTGTCTCATAACTCCAATTCTGGCAATTAACAGCAATGTGTCTTCTCACACCACAGGTGTAGCACACTCTGTTATCGTACCATCCACTTCTGTCATTCCAAACCTTCAGATCATAACATTGTTTGGCTTTGTGGTAATCATTTCTCCTTTCATAAGCATGATTTGTCCTTTGAGCACCGTGGTCAAACCTGCACCACTTATTACCAACATTTTGTGAGTTTTCTTTTTTAGATTTTTGTGATTTTTGATAATGATTGGATGACTTATCTGATGAGCTTTTATTTTCAATTTTAGAATTTTTCAAATTTTTATCTTTTTGTTTCTATTCTGCATTCTTCTTAACAGGTTTTTGTTTAGAACATTCACCTGTTTCAGTAGATTGCAAAACAGTATTTTGAAAATTTTCTTGTAAATCTAAAAATAATTTTCTTTTCTTATCTTTTTCATCATCAGATATTTCATCACAATCTTCAATTTTGACTTTGTCAAAATTTGTGACACTGTCACTTATTGGAACATAATTGATTGGTTTTGGACAAACATGTGATGTAGAATTCACAAAACCTTTCAATTTATTCTCAAGCTCGGTAATTTTATTTCGAGCAATTTCAGCTTCATTTTCAAGCCGAATGATTTTCTGAAGATGAGAATTTATTTCAATTTGTTTTTCAAGATTATTGTTAAGAATAACAGATTTTTCATCTTCTAAAACCTTCATTTGACTTTGAAAATCTTTTTCAATTTTTCATTTTTAAACTCTTTTTCTTTTTCTTTTAAAACTTTGTTTTCCAATGTCAAACTGTCCACATCACTCAACAGTTTGACATTTTCAGTTTTTAGTTTTTCACAGTTCAAGTGCAACTCCAAAATATGTTCATCATCAGCTTTCTTTTCAGCTTTCAAAGTCTGAATATCTTCAGTCTGTTTCTTCTCTTCTTGAACAATCTCAAAGACTAGTGTGTCTTCTGCAATCTCTTTCTTAATCACTGGTTCAGATTTCTCAGATACATACTTTTCAGATTCTTCTTTCTTTGAAATTACTTCATCAAAAATCTGCTGTTTTTCAGTAACAGCTTCTTGTACAACTTCTTCAGTCATCACAACTTCACATTTTGTTTGACTTGAAATCTGCTCCTCCTCAGAATCTGAATCACCATGATCAAATATTGGCATGTTCTTAGCTTCTTGATCATCATTCACTGCCAACTGATTACCAGTAGCAACTTCATCATCATGATCACCAGCATTACTAGGATCTGCTTCAGGCATCTGATCCCCATCATCACCAGTGAATTTCCTAGGCTTCAGGCACTGACAGCTGCTGTCCTGTACACTCCCTGCTCCACAGTCGCAAAAAAACCTACTTGATCGAGAGTAGACAACACGATGTCCTCGATGACAGACATCTGCACAAACAGAACAACAACCTTTTGAATCGGTCAGATCACATGTATAACAGAAATACCAGTGCTGTTCCATAAAATTACTCCCACTGATCGTAAACGTACAAACTTTAGAAGCAAGAGCTTTTTCACTGTTACTGTCATGATCAACCTTACTGCTTGACATCTTCAAACAACTGATGTGAAATAATCTTGATGCAAAAAATCCTCTTATCAAGTGAAAACTTGATTTCAAGCGGAAATCAGAAATTTGAAGCTAAATCACTTAGTGAAGTTCAAGCGAAATCAAACTTTTAGACAAACATCCTTTTTCAAGCGAAATCAAGACTATGCTGTTTCAAGCGAAATCAATACTCAACAGCTTTCAAGCGAAATTCCAAGTTGACCAATTTGAAGCGAAATCAAATTTTATGCTGTTTCAAGCGAAATCAATACTTCAACAGCTTTCAAGCGAAATCCGATATCCACTTCAAGCGAAATCTCAAAACAACTCAAGCAAGATCATTTTTTCAAGCTAAATCACTATTTCGCTTCAACCAATCAACAACTTTTCAAGCTAAATCAGAATATTTCAAGCGAAATCCAGCTGTTAGTTCAAGCGAAATCTGGTTTTTGATCCATTTCAGTCATTTTTAATGCGAATTTCGGTCTCAAACTTTCAAGGCTTTGTTAAACTACTGTTTTGCATGTTCGGTGAAAAGTTCAATCCATTTTGACCATGGAATCTTGTTCAGTTTGAAAAAGAAGGTGTAGAATTCAGAAAATAATTGCAATCGAGCTAAACTCTTCCTCCTGTGCTCTGATACCACTTGTTGGATCGCTGTACGATCTGATTGAGTCGTTCAGAAGAGTTGTTTATCCGAATCAGAGGTGGAATCAATGAAACGGATACTCGATGTAATTATAATGTCTCTTATATTGATATGATACTGATTTACAACCTTGAGACGATTCGGCAGAGCTTCGCTACTCAGATCCGAAACTTTCTGAAAGTTACAAATGATTTAGCTTGAATGCTATTTATAGTGATGTTGATTTAGCTTGAAATGACACATGCCACTTTCAAGGGAAATCAACATGTTGATTTAGCTTGAAACTGTCATGTGACACTTTCAAGGTAAATCACCACTTTCAAGCTAAATTACCTTAAACATACTCTAAAACCTCCTATACTCTCGTATAACAAGATCTAATCTAACAATTCAAATCCTAGACTCGATACAAGACGAAGTCAATAGACATAGTGCACTAACAGTAGCCCTGTTAGTTTCGCAGCTGGCCATTTGGAAAGGAAAGAGGGGCATATGAGGACTCTATCGATTTTGCTGAATCTATTCCCGTCGTCAGACCTGTGGGTATAAGAACAACCCAGCATGGCATATTCAGATAAAGCGGTAATTCGTATGAAGTGATTGAAATCTTCGGCCGCTTGTGGGTTGAATCTCGAGTTCATCCGCTCTCTGGGCTCCCGAACACAGTTGAAATCCCCCAACAATATCCAGTGACCATTAGAGGTCAACATAAGATCACTGAGGGTTGACCAGAGATTTCTTTTGAGGATTGAGTCTTGTGGGGCATAGACATTTACGATATTGATCTCCATCTCCACTTCTCAGTTCACCAAAGGTAGCCAAGAAGAACCTGTTAGATACCGACCCCTTTCGGATAAAAACCCCCGGGTCCCAAATGTTTAACAGTCCCCCAGATCTGCCAGCAGCGTCTACATATTCTGATTCGAAAGGTGTGTTCCCCCAAAAAGAGCTGACCTGTATTTTTGTCGAGTCTGTGAATTGTGTCTCTTGTACTGCAATGAAGCTGATGTTATTATTGCGTTTTAATTCCCTGATGTGCTCTGATTTAAGAGAATCACCCGCCCCCTTATATTCGTAGCTAGATAATTCATTGAGGAACCGTTGACCCCTGCTCACCGTGGACGTGCAGTTTCAGTTTAGCCACTGTACCCGACATGTTAAAACCCAGACATTCCCCAACCTCCCTAGTTAGGTCAGCTTCTAGATCTGCATCATTTCTTGTCAGCATTGGTTCTGTATTCATCGATGGTGTGGAGGTTCCGGTAGAGTTTTCCGTAGCTCCGCCAGATTTACTCTTATGCTTGGGACATTCACTAGTTCTCGGGACCCATAGGGCATCTTTCATCTTCATGGAGGGGAAACAAAATTTCTGTTTTCGTGAATAACCTTTTTGGTCAGCCGATGGGGACAGCTGAGGCGGAGCAGGTTTCGGAGAGGATGGAGGGTGGTTGAGATCGATTGGGTGGTCATCCTTTGCCTCAGCATTTAGTAGATCCATGATGTTGAACGGATCAGGAGATATATGTGCCACATTAGAATTTGAAATAGGCTCAGGGGAGGATGAGGAAGAAAAGGGCTTGTGGGGTGGGGTCTCCAAAATGCATACATCATCGTTAAACAGCACTTGCAGGCCCAAAGCGGAACTTTTAGCCCACATGTCATCAGGCCTGGGTCGTGGTGTGTGTGTGTGTGGGGGGGGGGGGATGTGTGTCATATGGGCCCAGTGAGGAACCTTCTGTATTGGAGAGTGGATCCCCATTGTTGGAGTGGCAGGAGTTGGAGAGATAAACTTTTCGGGATTGTGAGCATGCTAAATTTCCTGAATCTGCCATAATTGCCTTACCACGCTTTTGCATGCATGAGGAAACCTCTTCAACTTCCTCAACGTTTGAGTTTGTCTCTTCGTTTACCCCAGACGGAGCATTTTTCGGCGGTACATCTGCCTGTCTAACAGCGAAGTCCGGCACCACATAGGGTTCCTCCTCTGATAGCCAGACGAAATGTGGCCTTCCATCCCATTCGAAGGTGAATTTGCTGTTAATCCTGCCTACATTTGTTGTTAATACACAGACACGATCAACGGATAAGTCAAAATCATCTGATGATGCCTGTGAGGGTGAAACGACTCTTCCCTTCAAACCACCTATCTGATTGAAAACATGAGGGTCCCAAAGTTGTAGAGGGACTCCCCTAATCGAAATCCAAGCTAACCGTTCAAAAGGTAGATGCTGCCCTTCCCATGGATCCAGGGTAGAGAACCAAATAGACCAAATGCCCTCCTTGCCATTACGCAACTCCATGGCCAGGTCTGAGCAAGGGAAATTTAGTAGCACCCTAAGTCCTCCAAGGTATTGCAAGGTGAATCCGGTTAGGCCAACTGAGTCTAGTAGTTCACCCAGATTTTTCAGATAAAAGGGGTTCCTAATATGCCCGATTAGTGATTTCGACCTCCAGTTTTTGGAGGCCTCTCCTTCTTGAAAATGTAGTTCAAGTGTTTGTTCTGGGACCATTGCATCCTGTAAGTTAATGACCGCATCACACTTTTGAGCCCCCTCAGGAACCGGAGGCTGTTGAAAGGTTGTCACCGCAACAAGAGTTGCAGCCTGCCTGTAGTTTGTTTTCTCACTGTAGTTTACTGACTTCCATACCTGAGGTGCCTTTCCTCTGTTTGTTTTAGTTCTCGGTCTCCCAGTATCCTTTTCGAATTTTGCCAGCTTCACGAAGACTTTTGTCCTGTCAATTTTCCTCGACCCCAACTCAAATTGCAATGCTGAAGCATCCCTTACTCCTGTGAAACGGATGAACCCAAAGGTATTTCCGATTTTATCCTTTTTCCTTGGTACATACGCATCGGACATGGTGCCAAAACCTGCAAAAACATCCCAGAGGAGGAAGCTGGAACAGTTGTCCGGTAGGTTACCAATAAAGAAAGTCGTCTCTTTGTTGTGCCTTTGCAGCCCGGTGGGTTGTTGCTTGCCGTCATCTTTGATAAGTCTTCTTCCTTTGTACCTCGCAACGAGCCAGTCTTCTTCCCTATCCATGTCTTCATAGTTCCGGTGGTCTTCATATCCCCAGCCGCCGACGTAACCCTGCCTCTGCACTCTCCCTCTCTCCATCCGTTGAGGAAACAGTGCCGCCGTAGACGGTGGACGGCGACGGAGGAAAGTAAGTGGGGGGAAAGTCGGAAACGATTTGGGGGTTTTTGAAAATGAAAATGAAAGTGAAGAACCTTTGAAGATCGTCGGTGACTTTTTGTAGAAAACCAGGAGGTGGATCGAGCTGCCACTCAGCTAACTCCTTTTGAATTCGAATGCTAGCTACCTTTTTTGTGATTCTTATACTACCTAAAGTTAAATTTTCACATCTAATTTTTTTTTATTTGCTTGTTGAGTGGGTAATTACTTTTCCTTAAAAACTTACATATACTATATCTCTTCCAAACATCCTTTATTCTCATATGTATTCCATGAAGTTATTTGTCTTACTAGGTAACTAGGTCGTTGAAATTGGTGCTCTCGTAAATAAAATCGACCATAAATATCGTTAATCAGGTAGGGAACATATACGGGTATCCCAAAAGTGGTCCAAGAACCCTCATTTGTGTAAATGAGAACTTCATATGTACTAGTCCATACTTCTACATGTGAACACACACTATGTGTTTCCGCATGAGTTCATAGTATTTAATTTTTTAGAAGATGCAAATCACACCGAAACCAATGTTTCAACATCCTTTGGAAGATGTGGTTTATTAAGACTGGACAGTATGGGGGCTGGCTTAGGCCCGGCGCCGCACCCCCACACCGCCCCCCGTAGGCGCGTCCCGGCGACTCCGGCTCCCCAACGACGTGCTCGACGGGCCTGTGTTCTCTCTCCTCACACACACACAGCTATACATACATACATACATACATACATACATACATACATACATACATACATACATACATACATACATACATATACATATATATATATATATATATAGGGCATGGATATATAGAAAACTTATTTCTACTAAGAAAACCTAGGAAACCCAATCTAGACCATTGATCATGATCATCCAATGGCTCATAAAATTTGAAGCCTTTTTGAATTAAATTTAATACATAACATATGTTGATGAGTGGGCCAGGAGGGCATTTGTGTCAAAAAGACCATATCTCATTCTCTCTCTTCTTTATAGTTGTCACCATCACCATCAAAGCATCATCATTGTCTCTCTTTCTTCTTTCTTCTCTTTTGAGAATTCAAAATATCTGTACATTCACCATCAAACCATCATCATCATCCATTCTCTCATCCTCTCTCTTTCTTCATGTTTCAATCACCAAGAACACACACACAAGTGTGTGTGAGAGAAGCAAGCCTGAATATTGTTAAAGAAAGAGAAACACCAAAAGCATACACACAAGTGTGTGAGAGAAAGAGAAACAAGATTCTCCTTCGTGTTCATGAAGAACACCAAGAACACACACACAAGTGTGTGTGAGAGAAGCAGGCCTGAATCATTCGGTTGCATGTGTTTCTAGAGAGAGAAAGTTATTAGAACACCAAGACCAAGAACACACACAAGTGTGTGAGAGAGAAGCAGGTCAGAAATCATTTGGTTCATGGGTTTTTGGAGAGAGAAAGTTGTTAGAACACCAAGAACACACACACTTATGACATGGACTGGTTCCATGTCTTAATATTATTTGTTTGGTAAAAGTTGAATGATTTTGTGTGTGTATTGGTAAAATAGATTTGATAGTTTGTTGGGTTTTTTTGTTTTAAAGGGATTAATTTTTTTTTAGAATTGTGATAATGAATGTTATTGTTGATATATATTCGTTACCTTTGAAAAGTTCATAATCTAATCGTTGATGATCTCGTTTATTTTACAAATAAAAAGTTATGTTTGGTTTGGTTGCTTGTTTGAGGCTTTTGATCTAAATAGTAATTGTTTTTTGTTAGTTTGGTTGTTTGTTTGGGGCTTTTGATCTAAATAGTAACTGTTTTTATGTGTTATACTAGGTGGTAACACATGTATAGCCATGTTAACATGTCACATATAGTTGTTACATGTGTTACAACAAAAAGTTTACACATGTATAACACGTAACACATGTTATACATGTGTTACCACTATAGTATAACACGTAACATGTCACATATAGTTGTTACATGTGTTACAACATGTTGTTACATGTGTTACAACATGTTGTTACATGTGTTACAACAAAAAGTTTACACATGTATAACACGTAACACATGTATAGCCATGTTAACATGTCACATATAGTTTTTTGGTCCGATCGATGGTGATTTTTGTTTTGGAATGCGACTAGGAAGTGTTAGTTATTTTGAGTAGAAATAGTCTCGGGTTATTTATTTATTTATTTTTTGGATTGCCAACTGCACGTTAAAACTATTGATTTGTAACATGTGTTAAACCCGTCTTGTTTACTATCAAAAACATGTGTTAAACATGTCTTATATTTTTTTATCAAAAACATATTAGGTAACATGTGTTAGACCTGCCTTGTTTTCTGTCAAAAACAAATTAGGTAAACCTCTGATATTAGGGTACAAGTCCAAGGGCTCAAAAGCATATAAATATATTAGCGTAACATGTGTTAAACTTGTCTGATATTAGGGTACAAGTCAACGGACTAAAAAGCATATAAACATA
Source organism: Helianthus tuberosus (assembly GCA_030545235.1). Taxonomy (NCBI): domain Eukaryota; kingdom Viridiplantae; phylum Streptophyta; class Magnoliopsida; order Asterales; family Asteraceae; genus Helianthus; species Helianthus tuberosus. The sequence goes on from JARYGA010058196.1 coordinate 14,932, forward strand.
TTAGCGTAACATATGTTAAACCTTCTTATTAGGGTACCATGTGTTAAACCTGTGACAACCCGCACTAAAACAGGTATCCGTACAACTTAATTAATGATTAATTACTACTTGATTTCTGTGCTTGATTGAACTAGCTGATGAACTGCTACCTGCATACTGATACATGCACTTACTTGCATCATACTTTATTTGCTGTCACTACATTATTTACGTACCGGACCCTAGTGACAAACATGATGCACAAAAAGCACAGTAGCACTAAACGGATACACAGTGAACATGCTGATATAACCAGCATCAGGCAAATACTGCCTCTAAGGCCTGTTAAGAGCCTCATATATTTTGACTACACTGGTAGTGAGTGTAGGGATATAAGGGTTGTGTTACCGCGTCTCTAGGGATAAGATACACTGAGTCGGATGTGCCAAGAACGTACTTTAAGTACCAAACACAGCACTTTAATAATTTAACCAGCTTCTAGCTGACTAGTAAAGTGCCAGAAAATGAGAAAATAACACTAGACACTTTCTAAAGTGTCGGGAAAACAAAATGTGTCACTAAAATGTAATAACGACACTTTAAAGTCTTTTGTAACACTTTAACGGATTACTATCCAACCGGACACCCGGACTTTACCCGGAACATGAAAATATTAACATTTTCACTATTATTATTTTTCTGAGCCAGTTAGGGTCCCTGATTACCCTAACACCCGTCATAACACGCAACATACAACTAACGGAGTTTAACACTTAACTTAACGTGGTTTACCCTAACTAAACCCCTAAACACCCACTTACAATCGAACTACCCCCCCCCATATCCCTAACCGTCCCCTTGCATGGGGGGACATGATTGTACAAATTGATTATTTAAATCTAGGTTTGTCTAATATCCCTAAGACACTTTACTCATTGGTTAATAATACTTATATTGTTTATAAATGGCCCACTAACTCATGAGATAATCACATTCCATCAACACCACATTTCATACTCTCTTGTTCTCTAAACCTTCGGCCGAACTCCCTCATACCCACCATCATAATTTCAAACTTTGATTTTTACATTCCAACAACATACACATATCAAGGGTCGCGTATTAGAAGCTTTGGTGCAAGCGGAACACGAAGGACCTCAACCATTAGCTTTTATCCACCCCGTTTTCGTCGCGATTCTTCCCTAGCCCCGAGCTAGAGGTATATTGTTTAAAACTTGTTTTTACACATATCTAAAGTGGTTAAAAGGATTATCGTCGGTTAAATATCGTAAACACGCGTTTTGAATCTTTAAAGTCTACTAAAACTATAAAAATGGAGGTTAATAGCACATGTCTTGTGTAAAAGTCGTAGGACTTGAAATTTGTGTTTATCTAGACCCGATCTATAATGTGGTAGCTCGGATTTTCGTTTAACCCGACTTTGTAAAATCATGTATCCTCACATAAGCTTGTTTTTGAAAGATACAAGGGTTAAAAGTGAAACACTACCACATTTTAGAGACATGAACTTGTAAAGAAATATTTTACTTGTGTAAAAGTGTTTTAACCGGAAAAAGGGTGTTTAAAACTAGCGGATCTACGTATCCGCAAGTGGTATCTTCAAAGGACCACACATTTAAGAACCATGTATTTTAAAGAAACGGATCTTACAACACACAAGTGTGTAAACACTTGTGTGACGCATATTTCGACAAAATGAATATTTTTGGGAAAAAAAAATAACTAGAAGTTGTAAAGTCGGACTTCTCTAAAAACGAGGTTTTTACAAGATTGAAAGTACTTTATATAAAGATCTACGTATATAAATGGGATTTATAATATAGATTCGGAAAAACTACAAGTTCATGCGACTATGCAAATTTACATATTTATTGACTAGTTTGATGTGTCGGAAGTTGTTTGATTGAATAAAGAAGATTGTTGAATTGATTGTTAAAAGAAAATGATACGCTTGAAAGCGTGGCCACCTCCAGTTACAGGGGAAACTCTGGCGAAATTTTCTAAAAACCTAACACTTAGACTTTTACACAACAAGTGTTAGAACTATTTTTGGACATATTTTCGAAACATAAAATTTCGCCAGCACTATATTTTACTAAATATTCGGAGGTGGGATTTTCACAAAGATTAACGTGATAAATATATATTTTTCACACACTGTTTATGATTATTTTGTGAAATACATAAATATTATTTTTAGAGTAAAAATAATGTTTACAAATGACAACGACTCCAAATTAATACGAACGCTTTCGCCATAATTATACAAGTTACACCGGTAATTATATTACCACTCGTATGTTAAAACGTAACTTACACAATTACGGGAATATTTATGAACGCGTACTTTAATAACGTATTTTGGATAAATACTCATATTTTGGAGTTGATTATGTATAAAGATTAAGTGAGACTTAATGATGAAAGATTATACGCACATGTATTAAATCCCCCATCCTTGGGAAGGAAGATAACTACCAAGTGTATACGGAACAAAAGCATGAAATAGTTGTCTAACTATTTCCCAAAGACATAAACTATAAAGCTAAAGCACGGCCGTCCGTCTAATAGAATTAGCACTTGTAGGTCGTTGCACAGCTTACTGTATCAGGAGACGCTTGGTAGAGTTACGCATCCACTGTGAGTTCATGTCCCCCTTTTCTCTAACTGTTTTCAGTTTTCTTAACTGCGGGGGTGAAATACATGTTACTTTGTTTACAAGTACTTTATACACGGTATGAATAACGTAAGGAGGTTTAGATCATGTGAATGGGTAGTTAGAACACCGAGGGACTCGAGCGGTAGATCTATCTGGGTGTAGCGAGCCCAGCTCTAGGCCAAACGGACCTCTCGGAGGCTAACCACAACGGACCTGGAGTGACTTGGTTGCCCAACGCAGAAATCGGCTAGGTTGTATCTTACTATTTGCATTTCACAACATGCTAATGGCCTTGCAAACCATTGGTGATCACAAGTCCTCTTACACTGCTACATACCAGGAAACTTTTATACTTACAAGTGTTTTACTTACTCACTTGCACATGAACTCGCTCAACATTATTGTTGATTTTTCAACTCACATGTATTTCAGGAAATTAAACGGATTCTGGCACGGTATGAACGTTTTCCGCTGCAATCTTCATGAAGTCATCAAGGATTAGGGGTTGTGTTCTCTTACCTGGACAAGACACAATCCTTAACCCTCGTTTATGTTTGTTATAAGTTGTAATGTTTACTGAACATGGTTATGGTCTTATGTTTAAAACAATGGTATTGTACGTTGATTTCTAAACTTAATGATGACTTGCATGGTTTTTAAATTCATATAGCTTTGTTATGATTACGCTATGGTATTAAGAAGTCACACCAAAGTTAACCACGCTTCCGCAAAGCCAGGGTGTGACAGCTTGGTATCAGAGCTCTGATCATAGCGAACTAGGATTCCGTCTCGAGTCTAGACTATGATCACTAGGGCTCTCACGAAAACATTTTTCTGCATACCACTTAAGTCCAGATCCATAACTTTTTACAAACAAATGTTGAGCACATTTTATTCGTTATTCTAGGCTCAGTCTGGGAGGCTGAGGTAGGAAGCTAGTGGGACTAGAAGTGTTGGCTAGTGGGACTAGAAGTGTTGGCTAGTGGGACTAGAAGTGTTGGCTAGTGGGACTAGAAGTGTTGGCTAGTGGGACTAGAAGAGTTGGCTAGTGGGACTAGAAGTGTTGGCTAGTGGGACTAGGAGTGTTGGCTAGTGGGACTAGGAGAATTATGTGATATCTTACTTGGAGACTTATGTGATTATATGATTATGTGATTGAATATTATACGTATATGCGTTTGTGTTACAAACATCATGCTTTCAGCATATACCAGAAAGATGGGCACTACAAATCCCAAGACCATAGTATCAGACGACATAGTTTCATCGAAGCACGAGGTGTACATTTCTGATACTACCGGCACAGACAACGACGACTCTCAGCCCTCTGTGCGCTGCCTAAAGTCGTAGCAGAGCCTACTAATGACTACCTTGTTGGGAATTTGCCCCACTGCCGCTTATCTCGTTGTTGATATGCCCCCGACGTTGTCTCTGAAGACGATGTCGAACTACTAAGAGGAGGACCCACTTGAGGGCGAGGCCCTATTGCTGCTGATATTAGACTACTGCATGCGGACGCTCCTGTACGGGGAAACTCATGTCCATTCCCCTATCCCAGACTCATTTGAGTTTCTAACATCCGCATCTTCGCACATACAGGGAATGCAGCACTACTTACACGACACTGACCCTGATAGGGCATCATTAGCTGCACCGGATCCCGCACACAGTTTTGAGTTTGATCGCGATATTGAGGACAATCCTGTTTTTCCGCCTGGTGTTGATCCAGACCATGACATTGAGTTCATGCACTTAGACCAGCCCTTGGGGGATCCTGTAACCCCTGTGATTGTTGATCCAGCTGATTTTGAGATGGAGCTTTTGATTCGAAGCTAGCCGTGGCCCCTGAGCCAGGCGTTGCTCCTGACCCCGCATTGGAGTATGACCCTGTTCATGCCAATACACCGGCTGTTGCTCCTTGATTGATCATCTGCTTGGATGAGAGAAAAATTTGGGGTAACTGTGCAAGACAATTTATTATTACGGGGGCCCACGTAATAACGATTTGTAGTGCACAGGAATCCTGGTGGACTCTGCAGGTCAAGCTAATGATAACCAATGCAGCAGGAAATAACCTAAACACAAATGACCTAGGCGATGTAGCCTCGAGATCATTCTATTACAAGCAACAAGCCAAATTGACAAGCCTATGTGAAGGCTCAGGAATTTATTTCCCCACTTATACAGTGAGTATATATTTGCGTGTGATATGGGTGATTACATGATGGCTTATGTTGCTATATACCTCATAGACAATTGGAACGTTGTCTAACCCGCTTCACACCACTTCGACAAAAGGGAATGTCACCCAGACGTGACACAAACACCAGTACGTTGCCAAGGACAGAAGCCGAGCTGCGAGAGCGCATCTCACCAATAAATGCACGACATGAAGCCCTCCGCTCTAAGTACAACGATGGCATTACTGGGAGTAACCATCCAACTGGCTGCACCTATAAACAGTTCCTGAACTGCAAGCCTTTGAACTTTGATAAAAGAGGAGGCACCGTTGCATTTGTTCGTTGGCCCGAAGAGACCAACTCCATTCTAAGAACGAGTAACTGTTCGCCCCAACAGAGTGTTACCTATATCTCGGGGATGTTGCTAGATGGCACACTCTCTTATGGAACCTCTAGGTTCAAACCCTTGGCACAGACGCTGCTTATGCACTGAGCTGGGACGAGCTCAAGGAAACGATTGAGAAGAAATGTTGTTTTAGGACTGAAACTCAGAAACTTGACGTGGAATTTGAGAATGGACGAACCAGAGACTCCTGAACATGTCCAGTGATCGCACGACTTGTCTAGGGTCGTCCCCTACTAAGTCATTGATGTCGTATGATATAGTGGTGTACTTGTAAGCTTTACATTGTGATCTCGAAATTGTGGCAATACAATCGCAGTATTCTCATCACTTGTGATGATTCAATCTACTGTTTATGTCCTATAACATGAGATGTTATGTGATTATACTATTAATACCGTTATATACGAACACTATATTACGAACTGATTTACAACGGAGCCTTACTATGGCCTAACCAACTTAAACCATCTTTTAGAAGATGCCGCCCAGACGCGAGACGCGCATGCCCACTAACGAGGCAGAACTACAACAAATCATTGCCGCTGCCATAGCACAGTATGCAGCATCTCAGCCCGGAACGAGCGGAAGTATTAACCAGGGCAACAATAATCCACCACACGGGTGCACATACAAGCAGTTCTTAGACTGCAAGCCCACCAACTTCGATGGCACCGGAGGCGCTATCGCTTTTACTCGTTGGGCCGAGAAGACTGATTCCACCATCCGCATGAGCAAATGTGCGCTCGACCAGCAGGTCACGTACATTTCAGGGCTGTTTCTAGACGGAGCCCTGTCATGGTGGAACCTACAAGTACAAACTCTAGGCGAAGCTGCCGCCTACGCCCTGACTTGGGCCGAATTGAAAGAACTGATGCGCAAGAAGTACTGTTCACGCGCAGAAATTCAGAGGTTGGAGACTGAATTTTGGCACTTAAAGATGGATGGACCAAAGGTTGCAGAATATGTCCAAAGGTTTCACGACTTATCTCAAGTGGTTCCTTACATGGTTACACCTGAATACAAGCGAATCGAGCGCTTCATTTGGGGTTTGGCTCCCCAAATAATAAGCATGGTAACCTCCTCCAAACCAGCGACTATCACTGAAGCCATCGACTTGAGCGTGGCTCTCACAGAAGAGGCGATTCGTCTGAACAAGTTTGGTGATGTTAAGGCAAAGGAGAAAGAGATTCATGTTGAGTCGTCAGGAGGTAACAAAAGAAAGTTTCCGAACTTCAAACAAAGTGTTAGCGGTGATGGTAAGAGAGGAGCACCAAGCACGCCAGCTCAGGGTGCAGCTGGCAGTGGAAGGAAAGGAAGAGGATACATGGGCACCCAGCCCAGATGCAATACCTGTCAACGCCACCATTCGGGTCAATGTAGGCTAAAAGTATGCGAAGCATGTGGGAAACATGGTCATTTGAAGGACACCTGTTGGGTTAGTACTGGCCGGGGAGGCCAGGGAGGATATGGAAATAGGAATAACAACCGTGGTGGTTCTGGTAGTCGCCCACAGGGGAATAATCGAGGCTACAATGCCAATCAAGCCGGAAATGCCAATCAAAACAACCCGCCAGTTGGGGATGGTGCGGGAAGTGGTAAAAGACTTGGATGTTTCAATTGCGGTGACATTGGGCACTTCAAAAAGGATTGCCCGGAATTGAACCAAGCCCGTGGAAGGGTATTTCAGATCGGTGCACGGGAAGCACGCCAGGATCCCAACGTTGTCACTGGTACGTTCCCTGTAAATCAACGCTATGCATCTGTTTTATTTGATACTGGTGCCGACTATAGCTTCGTATCGTTAGAATTTAAGGATATGCTTGGTTTAGCCACTAATAAGTTAGATATTCCTTACGCAATTGAATTGGCCAATGGAAAATTAGTAGAAGCAAATGAAGTTATCAGAGGCTGTGTGATAGAATTGGGAGAACGCGAGTTTACCCTGGATCTACTACCAGTCCAACTGGGAAGCTTCGACGTGGTAGTAGGAATGGATTGGTTATCTGGCAACAAGGCTGAGATAGTTTGCCACGAAAAAGTGATTCGTATCCCAACTGATGATGGTGAGACCATTGTTGTACATGGAGAGAAGCGTGAGACGCCATTAAGAATTATCAGCTGTTTGAAGGCAAGGAAGTGTTTGCAAAAGGGATGTGTTGCCTTCCTGGCACACATTGTGGATAAGAAGGCTGCTGAGCCAAGAATCGAAGACATCCCTGTCGTGAGGGAGTATCCAGAAGTCTTTCCAGAAGACTTACCCGGACTGCCACCTCAGAGGCAAGTCGAGTTTCACATCGACTTAGTTCCAGGCGCCGCGCCTGTAGCTAAGGCACCTTACAGACTTGCTCCATCTGAGATGCAGGAACTGTCAACACAACTTCAAGAGTTGTTAGATAAGGGTTTTATTCGACCAAGCTTCTCACCTTGGGGAGCTCCAGTCCTGTTTGTTAAAAAGAAGGACGGTAGTTTTCGGATGTGCATTGACTACAGAGAGTTGAACAAGCTGACGATCAAGAACAGGTACCCTCTGCCAAGAATCGACGACCTGTTCGACCAACTTCAAGGTTCAAGCTGTTATTTTAAGATCGACCTTCGGTCTGGATACCATCAACTAAGGATACAGGAGGAAAGTATCCCGAAAACAGCCTTCCGAACTCGTTATGGACACTACGAGTTCCTTGTTATGCCGTTCGGTCTGACAAACGCACCTGCAGTGTTTATGGACTTGATGAATAGAGTTTGCAAGCCATACTTAGACAAGTTCGTGATTGTATTCATCGACGACATCTTGATTTATTCAAGAACCAAGGTCGAACACGAACAGCACTTAAGAGCTATTTTGGAGCTGCTGAAGAAAGAACAGCTGTACGCCAAACTTTCTAAGTGTGAATTTTGGTTACGCGAAGTCCAATTTCTTGGACATGTGGTTAATGGGGATGGAATTCATGTTGATCCCACAAAGATCGAGGCTATCAAGAATTGGGAAACGCCTACGACGCCAACCGAGATTCGACAATTCTTGGGTTTGGCTGGCTACTATAGAAGATTCATAGAGGGCTTTTCAAAGATCGCTCAACCCCTTACCGCGCTCACACAGAAGGATAGGACGTTTGATTGGGGAATCAAACAGGAAGAAGCGTTTCAGTTATTGAAGAACAAACTTTGTGATGCACCAATCTTAGCACTACCGGAAGGTACCGACGATTTTGTGGTATACTGCGACGCATCGCGTCAGGGATTGGGTTGCGTGTTGATGCAACGCCAAAAAGTTATTGCTTACGCATCACGCCAACTGAAAGTACACGAAAAGAACTATACCACACACGATTTAGAGCTTGGCGCAGTGGTTTTTGCCCTAAAGATCTGGAGACACTACCTGTATGGTACGAAATGCACAATCTTCACAGATCACAAAAGCCTACAACACATATTCAACCAGAAGGAGTTGAATATAAGGCAAAGACGATGGGTCGAATTATTGAACGATTACGACTGCGAGATAAAGTATCATCCGGGGAAGGCGAATGTGGTCGCCGATGCCCTAAGTCGTAAAGAAAGAATCAAGCCCATAAGGGTTAGAGCTTTGGAAATGATTATGCGAACCGACCTTCCCTCGCGCATTCGTGCTGCACAAAAGGAAGCTCTCAAGGAGGGAAACCTTGAGGAAGAATATCTCCGTGGAATGGAGAAGCTTTCGGTACCAAACGAGGAAGGAACGTTATGTTTTGAGAAAAGAATTTGGGTTCCTCTGTTTGGTGGATTAAGGGAAGTTATTTTCGACGAAGCGCACAAGTCACGGTACTCTATCCACCCTGGATCGGATAAGATGTACCAGGGTCTCAAAGATTACTATTGGTGGCCTAGGATGAAAGGCGACATTGCTGTTTACGTGAGCAAATGTTTAACGTGCGCTAAGGTTAAAGCGGAATACCAGAAGCCTTCGGGACTTCTGCAACAACCTGAGATTCCCAAGTGGAAATGGGAACAAATCTCAAGAGGCCATGATATGATTTGGGTAATAGTTGACCACCTAACAAAATCCGCACACTTTCTACCAATCAAGGAGAAAGACAACACTAGTAAACTTGCGGAAATTTACTTGAGAGAGATCGTAGTACGTCATGGAGTACCTCTCTCAATCATCTCTGATAGAGACGGAAGGTTTTTGTCGAGAATATGGCAATCCCTCCAAGAATCTTTTGGCTCACAATTAAATCTGAGCACTGCGTTCCATCCGCAAACTGATGGCCAGAGCGAGCGAACGATACAAACTTTGGAAGACATGCTGAGGGCATGTGTTATGGATTTAGGAGGTAGCTGGGATAAACACTTACCTTTGGTCGAATTTTCGTACAACAACAGCTACCACACCAGTATTGGTGTCGCGCCATTTGAGGCCCTATACGGACGCAAGTGCCGATCACCCCTATGTTAGTCTGACGCAGGTGATAGGCAGCTTGCTGGTCCCGAGATCGTCCAAGAGACGACAGACAAGATCGCACAAATACTTAAACACATCGAAGCCGCTCGCCACAGACAAAAGGCCTACGCGGATCCAAACCGGAAGCATGTGGACTTCCAAGTCGGAGAAATGGTGTTATTGAAAGTTTCACCCTGGAAGGGGGTGGCACGCTTTGGGAAGCATGGAAAGTTAAATCCGCGCTACATTGGTCTCTCCAAAATTCTGGAAAGAATTGGAACTGTAGCACACAAGTTGGACCTACCTACTGAACTGAATGGTGTTCACGATACATTTCATGTATCCAATTTAAAGAAAAGTCCAACTCAAATTGACGTTGCCATTCCTACCGACGAGATTCATATTGACGACACGCTCCACTTCGTTAAAGAACCTGTCGAGGTCACGGATTGGAAAGTTAACAAGACCCGCCGGAGCAGTGTCAAACTCGTCAAAGTTCGTTGGAATGCCAGACAGGGTCCTGAATTCACCTGGGAGCGTGAGGACCGGATGAAAGAAAAATACCCCCACCTATTTCCTAAGAACCCTGATTCTACAAGCAGAACTTAAATTTCGGGTCGAAATTTATTTAACGGGGGGAGAATGTGACAACCCGCACTAAAACAGGTATCCGTACAACTTAATTAATGATTAATTACTACTTGATTTCTGTGCTTGATTGAACTAGCTGATGAACTGCTACCTGCATACTGATACATGCACTTACTTGCATCATACTTTATTTGCTGTCACTACATTATTTACGTACCGGACCCTAGTGACAAACATGATGCACAAAAAGCACAGTAGCACTAAACGGATACACAGTGAACATGCTGATATAACCAGCATCAGGCAAATACTGCCTCTAAGGCCTGTTAAGAGCCTCATATATTTTGACTACACTGGTAGTGAGTGTAGGGATATAAGGGTTGTGTTACCGCGTCTCTAGGGATAAGATACACTGAGTCGGATGTGCCAAGAACGTACTTTAAGTACCAAACACAGCACTTTAATAATTTAACCAGCTTCTAGCTGACTAGTAAAGTGCCAGAAAATGAGAAAATAACACTAGACACTTTCTAAAGTGTCGGGAAAACAAAATGTGTCACTAAAATGTAATAACGACACTTTAAAGTCTTTTGTAACACTTTAACGGATTACTATCCAACCGGACACCCGGACTTTACCCGGAACATGAAAATATTAACATTTTCACTATTATTATTTTTCTGAGCCAGTTAGGGTCCCTGATTACCCTAACACCCGTCATAACACGCAACATACAACTAACGGAGTTTAACACTTAACTTAACGTGGTTTACCCTAACTAAACCCCTAAACACCCACTTACAATCGAACTACCCCCCCCATATCCCTAACCGTCCCCTTGCATGGGGGGACATGATTGTACAAATTGATTATTTAAATCTAGGTTTGTCTAATATCCCTAAGACACTTTACTCATTGGTTAATAATACTTATATTGTTTATAAATGGCCCACTAACTCATGAGATAATCACATTCCATCAACACCACATTTCATACTCTCTTGTTCTCTAAACCTTCGGCCGAACTCCCTCATACCCACCATCATAATTTCAAACTTTGATTTTTACATTCCAACAACATACACATATCAAGGGTCGCGTATTAGAAGCTTTGGTGCAAGCGGAACACGAAGGACCTCAACCATTAGCTTTTATCCACCCCGTTTTCGTCGCGATTCTTCCCTAGCCCCGAGCTAGAGGTATATTGTTTAAAACTTGTTTTTACACATATCTAAAGTGGTTAAAAGGATTATCGTCGGTTAAATATCGTAAACACGCGTTTTGAATCTTTAAAGTCTACTAAAACTATAAAAATGGAGGTTAATAGCACATGTCTTGTGTAAAAGTCGTAGGACTTGAAATTTGTGTTTATCTAGACCCGATCTATAATGTGGTAGCTCGGATTTTCGTTTAACCCGACTTTGTAAAATCATGTATCCTCACATAAGCTTGTTTTTGAAAGATACAAGGGTTAAAAGTGAAACACTACCACATTTTAGAGACATGAACTTGTAAAGAAATATTTTACTTGTGTAAAAGTGTTTTAACCGGAAAAAGGGTGTTTAAAACTAGCGGATCTACGTATCCGCAAGTGGTATCTTCAAAGGACCACACATTTAAGAACCATGTATTTTAAAGAAACGGATCTTACAACACACAAGTGTGTAAACACTTGTGTGACGCATATTTCGACAAAATGAATATTTTTGGGAAAAAAAAAATAACTAGAAGTTGTAAAGTCGGACTTCTCTAAAAACGAGGTTTTTACAAGATTGAAAGTACTTTATATAAAGATCTACGTATATAAATGGGATTTATAATATAGATTCGGAAAAACTACAAGTTCATGCGACTATGCAAATTTACATATTTATTGACTAGTTTGATGTGTCGGAAGTTGTTTGATTGAATAAAGAAGATTGTTGAATTGATTGTTAAAAGAAAATGATACGCTTGAAAGCGTGGCCACCTCCAGTTACAGGGGAAACTCTGGCGAAATTTTCTAAAAACCTAACACTTAGACTTTTACACAACAAGTGTTAGAACTATTTTTGGACATATTTTCGAAACATAAAATTTCGCCAGCACTATATTTTACTAAATATTCGGAGGTGGGATTTTCACAAAGATTAACGTGATAAATATATATTTTTCACACACTGTTTATGATTATTTTGTGAAATACATAAATATTATTTTTAGAGTAAAAATAATGTTTACAAATGACAACGACTCCAAATTAATACGAACGCTTTCGCCATAATTATACAAGTTACACCGGTAATTATATTACCACTCGTATGTTAAAACGTAACTTACACAATTACGGGAATATTTATGAACGCGTACTTTAATAACGTATTTTGGATAAATACTCATATTTTGGAGTTGATTATGTATAAAGATTAAGTGAGACTTAATGATGAAAGATTATACGCACATGTATTAAATCCCCCATCCTTGGGAAGGAAGATAACTACCAAGTGTATACGGAACAAAAGCATGAAATAGTTGTCTAACTATTTCCCAAAGACATAAACTATAAAGCTAAAGCACGGCCGTCCGTCTAATAGAATTAGCACTTGTAGGTCGTTGCACAGCTTACTGTATCAGGAGACGCTTGGTAGAGTTACGCATCCACTGTGAGTTCATGTCCCCCTTTTCTCTAACTGTTTTCAGTTTTCTTAACTGCGGGGGTGAAATACATGTTACTTTGTTTACAAGTACTTTATACACGGTATGAATAACGTAAGGAGGTTTAGATCATGTGAATGGGTAGTTAGAACACCGAGGGACTCGAGCGGTAGATCTATCTGGGTGTAGCGAGCCCAGCTCTAGGCCAAACGGACCTCTCGGAGGCTAACCACAACGGACCTGGAGTGACTTGGTTGCCCAACGCAGAAATCGGCTAGGTTGTATCTTACTATTTGCATTTCACAACATGCTAATGGCCTTGCAAACCATTGGTGATCACAAGTCCTCTTACACTGCTACATACCAGGAAACTTTTATACTTACAAGTGTTTTACTTACTCACTTGCACATGAACTCGCTCAACATTATTGTTGATTTTTCAACTCACATGTATTTCAGGAAATTAAACGGATTCTGGCACGGTATGAACGTTTTCCGCTGCAATCTTCATGAAGTCATCAAGGATTAGGGGTTGTGTTCTCTTACCTGGACAAGACACAATCCTTAACCCTCGTTTATGTTTGTTATAAGTTGTAATGTTTACTGAACATGGTTATGGTCTTATGTTTAAAACAATGGTATTGTACGTTGATTTCTAAACTTAATGATGACTTGCATGGTTTTTAAATTCATATAGCTTTGTTATGATTACGCTATGGTATTAAGAAGTCACACCAAAGTTAACCACGCTTTCGCAAAGCCAGGGTGTGACAAAACCTCCCTGATTAGGTAAACATATTAGTGTAACATGTGTTAAACCTGTCTCATTTTTATCAAATGATGTAAACGTGTGTTAAACATGTCTTATTACCATGTGTTAAACCTCTCCTATTAGGTAAACATGTTAGTGTAACATGTGTTACACCTGTCTTATTTTTATCAAATTATGTAACATGTGTTAAACCTGTATTATTTAACAAGTGTTAAACTTGTCTTATTTTTATAAAAATAGGTAACATATGTTAAACCTGACTTTATTTTATCAAAAACATATTAGGTTAATGAAATTAAGTAACATATGTTAAACCTGACTTTATCTTAACATATGTAACAAGTGTTAATGAAATTAAGTAACATGTGTTAAACCTGTTTTATTTGCAGCAACAAAGAGAGTAACAAGATCGCAAACTGGTAAGATACCAAAAAAGCGAAAGAAAGTAGACGAAGAAACGGACGATGAATGGGATGAAGAAAGAGAAGAAACGGACGATGAATGGGATAAATTATGGCCATAACCCAAAATACAATATGACCATTCTGGTCTTCTCTGTAATATGTTGGTGTCTGGATGTTAAATAATTATGGTGGGAAATGTATTTGGTTACCAGTTACCAGTTATATGTGTTATTAGTTAACATGTTTTATTCATTACCAATTGTAAGAAAAGTAGTAGACGAGCATTGGGTGGTCAACATATTGTTTCAATTGTAACCTTTGATACTAATTAACAAGTGTAACATGTGTTACACAGGATGAAGTAGAAAACAAGGTACATACCTTTAATGTTACTTGGAAACAATAAGCAATTGTAACATGTGTTACACATCTTACGTAAGTAAATGCAGTACATGGTGGAACATGTAAGTAACATGTGTTACATACGATGTAGTGAATAAAAAGAAGGCACATATATAGTGAATAACATACATATACATGTAACATGAGTAACATGTGTTACATACGATGTAGTGAATAACATACGTATACATGTAACATGAGTATATGCACCACAAAGGCATACGCATGTTACATGTGTGTATGAAACACACTTGGCATATATAAAACACTTAGTATATGTAACATGTAACAGTCATTATTACATGAATGAACAACATGTTGACAAATGTAACAGTCACTATCCATTTCCGGCTGTTTTATCATCCTTTTGTGGTCATCATAACTATATGATGTTTGTAACCTTAAAAGCCTTGGTAGGCTGCCACTTTTAATGATGTTAAGGGTTACAGTTAATGTTATATTATGTTTGATGTAATGGTTTGAAGAACTAGATCATACCCTACATTCAACAATACTCCTCTTTACGAGATGTAATACGTCTTCTGATTTTAAGAGAATCTCTTTATGTTAACATATGTAACACCTCTAGGGTTTTGGTTCCTGGAAGTTGTAATTAGCTACATATGTAGTAACAATGTTACACATGTTACTTACGGTAAGAGCGGCCCTTTATTGGACAAAACAGGGCTGCGTATATGTAATACATATTTGTAACATGTGTTACACTAGATGGTAACACATGTATAGCCATGTTGCACATGTTATATAGTTGTTACATGTGTTACACTAAATGGTAACACATGTATATATAGTTGTAACACATGTTATATAGTTTTAACATGTGTTACACTAGATGGTAACACATGTATAGCCATGTTGCACATGTTATATAGTTGTTACGCATGTTATACAGAACCTGTACCATTTGTAACAGTCACTATTACATGAATGAACAACATGTTGACAAATGTAACAGTCACTATCCATTTCCGGTTGTTTTATCACCCTTTTGTGGTCATCATAACTATATGATGTTTGTAACCTTAAAAGCCTTGGTAGGCTGCCACTTTTAATGATGTTAAGGGTTACAGTTAATGTTTTATTACCCTTTTCTGACATTATGGTTTACGTTTAATGTAGTAGTTTACAACAACTTTTAATGATGTTATTGTTTATTTTTAATGATGTTATGTGTTACATGTAATGTTATATTATGTTTGATGTAATGGTATGACCAACATCAAACAAAGGAATGTTAAGGGTTACAGTTAATGTTATATTACCCTTTTATCGTATGTAACACATGTGTACCAAAGTCATATGACCAACATTTTATCAGGTCATTCTTTGCTATTAGTTAGTTACCTCTCACATAGGTTACACATGTTACGTCCAACACCAGTTACAAATGTTAATCAAAACAAAACTCACTTGTCATCATGGGTTGTTAGTAATTGCACACATTACAATCATACTTAAAGGTAACAAAAATCTTTATAAAAACTTAAACATATAAAAATGATCCAAAACTATCATAAAGGTTACAAAAATATAGCTACGCTTTGCGTCTTGATAACCATCTTTATCTTGAACATAAACATCCATTCACCTATGAACAAAACAAGTACATCAGTGTTAATCCCCTAAAGTTAAACTTATTAACACAAATGTAACTACAGGTATGTAACATGTGTTACGTGTTATACACGTGTAAAATTTTATTGTAACACATGTAACATGTGTTACCTCCTAGTATAACACACAATAACAGTTACTATTCAGATCAAAAGCCCAAACAAGCAACCAACCCAACAAAAAAACAGTTACTATTCAGATCAAAAGCCTCAAACAAGCAACCAAACCAAACACAACTTTTTACCACAAAAATGATTTTAACACAAAAATAAAAACCTGCAAATTACATAAATATTTACCCATTTTTAGAACCATTTTAACAAAAGAATCTTGTTCATCTCTAAAACATCTATTACACAAAAACCTATAAACAACCATTTTAACTAAAACATCAAGTGTGAAATGATTTTTCAAAATAAAATACTCAAGAGATTGTTGTTTCTCTCTCTAAAATAGCAACTTTCTCTCTCTAAAAACACTTACCGAATCTAGAAACCGTGTGATGAACACGATGAAGATCTTCAAACTTGCTTCTCTCTATGTGTTCTTGGTGTTCTTGATGAATATGATGAAGATTGTTGTTTCTCACTCTAAAAATCAGCTTTCAACAAACATCAGCACACCCGAGATGAAGATGACGACGTGAGATGAAGCATGAACACACCCGAAATCAGCTTTCAACAAGCATGAACACATCCGAAAATAAACAAGATGAATATTGTTGTTTCTCTCTAAAAAACATTAGCTTTCTCTAAGAAAACTAAGAAAGAAAGAGATGCAAAGTTTCTATATATTGTTGGTTTTAAAAAAAGTGATATGATGGTAATAAATGACTTGATGGGATGGGGAAAGATGGTGAAATGATGGCTTGAACAAATGACTATCTTGCCCTTTTAACATGTGTTTAAAGATATGATGTGGATCAATCTTGACCACACAATTCAGGTTTCCCAAGTTTTCTAGATTAAATGGGTTTTCCATAGATACTTACACTATATATATATATATATATATATATATATATATATATATATATATATATATATATATATATATATATATAGGGCTAGGATCATTTCAGAACCATAAATATTTACAGAACTCCTAATAAACAATCTTTTTATTTATATATTTTTATGTTTAGGATAATTTTATCATTTATTATGTGTATTTTTACGATTACATACATGTTAAGAGTAAGTTTATCATTTTTTATATGTAATTTTATAATTACACACATGTAAACTAGTTTTTTTACATATATGTAATTAGTTATGACACATATATATAATTTTGACAATTAAACACATGTAAACCACTTTTAACATGTATGTAATCAATGAAATACATATAATAGATGATAAAAATATTATAAATACAAAAAATTATATATAAAATGATTGTTTATTAGCAGTTCTGAAAGTTCTGTAGTTATTTAGAGTTCTGAAATGAACTCAACCCTATATATATATATATATATAAAGGGGTTCATCCCCCACCCCCTTAGGTCCATCCCCTTTAGGCCCCGCTTACGTGGCGGTGACGTGGCGGCCCATCCCCTTGGGGACGAGGCTCTCCATACCCTCCAGTCTAATAGTGGAATGGGTGGAATGTTTTGCATAAAATCATGTGTTTAGAAGATGTGTACATCATTGACACGAGTTTCTTTCTAACTCTAGAAATGATCCTTTATTTAGAAATTGTTTGAGTGAAACAAACAAAGCCTGGAAATACCTCACATGTCCAATGTTTTAAGAACTGATATTTTAATCGTACCGGGTTAAACTTAGAAATGGTTTAACCGGTTGAACCGGGTTGAACCGGGTTGTACCGGGCGGTTCAACCGTGCTGACTAATTAACTCTATAAATCCATAAAATATAATTTCAACTAAAAAAAATATCCAAAACTACATCATTCCATAATAAAAAAAATATTCCAAAAGTTAATCCATAATCAAAAAATTATCCAAAAGTTCATGATTAAATACACATTATATAGCAATTAGCAAACAATATAACAATTAACAACATGAATGATTGAACAAAAATCAAAAGAAGAAAAACCTTGATGATCGGTTGAAGAACTTAATTCGAAAAACCCAATGATTTTCTATCTTTGCGTAAGGAAGAAGTTTGATTGATGTGGATTGTTAATTGTGGGCGTTAAATTTTACACTTTAACTAAGAAGGTAAAATAGTCACCTTTTTTAGGCATCGAAAAATTAAAAGTTCAAAATTTTGACATTTGGCCCGGTATGAACCGGTACCGGTATGCCGGTTTAAACCGGTATAACCCAATTTACCGGCGGTACAACTTCTTTGCCGTTTCCTTAGTTTACCGGTATGATTGGGGAAAGTGAATATGAGACTGTTACACAACTAAGCTTATGTGTAAAGCCACTCAAAACTACGTAGTTTTGATTTAAAACCCTAAAAATTAAAACTATAACACATATATTTCACTTGTTACTCCAATTCCATCACAAATCATAATTTAATATTTAGTCTTTTGGGTTCTGCTCCTACAATAAAGGGTTACAAATTTTGAGTACATTAGTTTTCCTTTCTTCTGAATATTGAGTTTTACTAATCATTTTGTTTGATTTGATCTGACCGAAATCAAAGAAGTATTAAATAAAGAATACATTAATTTATAACCGATTAGTTTTAGCATATGTATATGGGGTTCTCAGCTCTTGGCAACGGTGACTAAGAGATTGAAAAAAATAATTACTTAAAAATATTATAGATGAAAGGTAAGATATTAAAAAAGCAAAACGAAACAGGGGATGTACTGTAGGTAAGGAGAAGAATCGTGAATTATTTAAAAAGAGGAGTAAAAAAGTGTGTTATAGTTTTAGTTTTTAGGTTTTAGGTTTTTAAATCAAAACTACGTAGTTTTGAGTGGTTTCACACCTAAACTATTCACTTTCCCCAAATTAAAAGTTCAAAATTTTGACATTTGGCCCGGTATGAACCGGTACCGGTATGCCGGTTTAAACTGGTATAACCCAATTTACCGGCAGTACAACTTTTTTGCTGTTTCCTTAGTTTACCGGTATGATTGGTGACAGCCAAGCATTCGGCATCCGGTTTAACCGGTTCAACTGGCCGGTTTAAACCGGTTTTTAAAACATTGCATATGTCACATAGTTTTTAAATCTTTCGGGTTTCACTGTGGTGGATATGGGAACAAGTGGTGCACATCTCAAGGCACATCTATGATTTCTAAAAATGTAATTTAGTACAAATAATTAATGGTATATTGTGTGCAAAAACTATAAATATTTGTTAGTGATTCCTTAGATATTACTAAAAGATTTATGAGGAAACCTTTGCTAACGGTTTGACCAACATTTACCGACCATAACTTTTTTAGGGAAGAGTAACTTTTCGTCATCTTTTGTAAGAAACCGTTATTGACGTGCTTGCTGTCGAGTATTCCAATTCAATCCAAAATGACAACATCCCTCTATTTCAAATATGGTGGATTGTTGTTTGGGTGTGGTTTGTGGGAGGAGCTGGCTGATCGTTGTTAGCACATATATATTTTTTTAAAAAAATTTGGGATCTTGAACTTTAAATACTCTGTTATCAGTTTATATTCTAAAATTTGGGTGTAATTCATTTGAAATATATGTAAATTTAAATAAAAAAAGTTATTCGTAATAATAACTAGCAATAAGATCCGCACGAGTTGCGATGCAGGTACATCGCAAATGTTGAATGGATTATTCCAAATGTTATGAGATGTGTTAACCATATGAAAATGTACATTTCAATGACGTATCTGATTAAACTCAATGTCATCTATATAAGCATTGCGATTGGATCAACACCTAAAGTAAATTGAGTTTATACCGTACAATTATAATCATACATAATAAACATTAACGGGTATAAAGGAAAAATCGACACATCTAATCAAAAGGGATTAATTACAACTTTTAAACAAAGGAGAAAAAAGTACAAATTGACTCACTCGGTTCGACCCAAAATTTACGAAAAATACACAAAAAGCACTAAAACATATTACATTTGACCTAACTCTTTTTCCAAAAAAGTTTACGTTGAAACGTAGACAAACTCGAATTTATACCAAAACGTATATAAAAATATACACATAAAAATGTTTTTTTAAACGAAAACGTATTATTTTTTTACCTAATTTGTTTTCAGAAAATGTTTACGTCGAAACGTAGATCAAATCAAATTTATACTTACCACTGGGGTTGTGGTCCATTGGCAAAGACAAAGCCTTTAAACACTTTGGGAGGGGGAATTCTTGGGTTCAAGTCTCACAGACAATAGAGAATAAAAGAAATTTTCGGTTAAGAAATCGAATTTATACTGACACATACATAAAAATATCCAAGTAAAAATGTAGTTTTTTTTTAAGTAAAAGAAGTATAAAGGTAAACTCGAAAAAGTTAGTAAAAACCTAATAGATTAAAAACGTTCGTAAAACCGTGCCATATAGCACCAATGTCACATCACTGCTAGTGACCACCAACATCGGAAAAGTTCGTAAAGCTAATTAAATATAAAAGGAAAAATATGACTAGCTGACGAAAAGCAGACGAATCATTGAACAACGCATGCTCGTTGTGGCGTATTAATACGAAGAAATTATAGCTTAACGTAAAACGTAGAAAAGAATAAATAAGGGGCTGTTTGTTTACCTCTTAATGAGACTCTTAATGGTTCAGACCTCTTACTGGTTCAGCACTTAATGGTTCAGACTGTTTGTTTCGTGAGCAGATGTCTTAATGGTTCAGACATTTGCCTCTGAATGGTTAAGTATTATAGTGGCTCTTAATGGTTCAGACCTCTTACTGGTTCAGCACTTAATCATTCAGATATTGCCAAACAGCCCCTAAGTCTATTTAGGACCCGTGTGCTCCGTATACTCTATCAAACAGAGAGAAATAGATAAAAAACTTTGGGTTAAAACTTAAAAAAAAAATATTTGGATTAAAATTTAAAATGCGAAAGGTGAAAACCTCTAGATTAGAAGTGAAAAAAATCCCCATGTGGTGCACAACACCATTAAGCAACAAATTGTTACTAATTTATAGTATGAAAATAATAAAGAATAATGGATTTTAATAATCTCAACTATTGTCAGTTGGCCGGCAATGGTACCAACTTCAAAAATTCTCACTGGCGGTCCCGTCTTTTCACATATTGGCTTTTAGTGGATCCTGAGTAACAGAACTCTAACACCGTTAGTCTCCGGCCACCGGAAAAACATTTTTGGTCGGAAAAAGGCTCCTAAAGGTCTGATCTATGGTTACAAACAGGTTTGGGACGACAACTTTGAGTTTTCCGGCTAAAAAGTTGAGTTTTCCGGCCGAAAAGAAGTTTTCCGGCGAAAAATGAGTTTTCCCGGCGACATTAATAATTGGGTTTTTTACTAGAAAAGTTTCCTAAAGGTGCGTAATAAGGTTACAAAAAGGTTTGAGACGAAAAGGTTTTGTTTTCCGGCCAAAAACGTTTTTCGACGACCGAAGATTAACGGCGTTTGGGTTCTGTTAGTTAAGGTCCAGTTGAAGCCAATATGTGAAAAGATAGGACCACTAGTGGGAATATTTGAAGTTGGGTATGTTGTCGGCCAACGGGCAATAGTTGAGATTATTAAAATCCATTATTTCAAATAATAATAAAAATAATTGTTATAATGAAAATAATAGTTGACTTACTTTCAACCTGATATGAGTTTATGTAATCAAAATGTATACATCAACATATGTCAAGGTCTATTAACGGAGTTTATGTAATCAAAATGTATACATCAAACATATGTCAAGGTCTATTAAGGCCCAACAGTGTCCAGGAGTCACATACAAGAATCACTTTTGCCAAGCTATATGTGTTGTGATTTTGTATACTGTTGATGCAACAAATAATAGACCAAGGATAGTAGCTGGGCTGGTTAGGCAAAAGGGTTGAAGTGTTCAACTTTGCCTAACGCAGGTCGTGGGGTCCTCCCACGTTTGCAAGACGTGGAGAGAGGTTCACTAGTTTAATTTTATTGTTTGCTCAAGATCCTCCACCGAAATGTGTTCAGCTTCGAATGCAGGAGCAAAAGGAATGTGTGTGTTGAAAGTGATGGAGAGTGACTTGCGTAGAACAAGTACTCAAGAGCAATGGCCAGAGATTCGCCTGGAATCAGAGTCCTCACTCTGGAATGTTTTTCACACTTAATGAAGTGTCACATTTATAAGGAAAGCCATCGCTCAAAGAGGAAGCTGTTTGACTAGTGAACATGCTTGCAGTGGGGGTTTTGCCCTTTTTGGGGGTTGAAGCCTTTTGACCTGCGGATAAAAGGCTGTGCTCTGCGGACCCGTGTTACTTTTGCGGCTGGGGAGTTTGGTGAAGCAATTAGAGATGAGACTACCTACTGTTCACGTATTGTTTTATCTAAACTCCCGGATTTCCAGCCTTTGAACCTTTTAACCTTTAATGTGTCCAAGTCATTTTATTTGGTCTTGGGCTACCCCCGTCATCAGCCCCCCAAGTCAGAGGTTTTTGGGAGTGAGCTCAAAGACTTCTGACTTTTTGCACATTTTTTGTTATCGCTTAAAGGCTTGAAGGCTTGGGAACAGATGAGGATTTTTGAAATTTGAATTTGACAAGACAGTTGATATGACTGACGGCGGTTTTTGCAGAGGTCAGGCTATTAACTGTCGCGTAATCATAACCCCTATTGGGTTTTATTTTTCATTCTTTATTCAAGACAATCCACAACATTTCTTCATTTTCACTCAAGTTTCTTCCATATTCCCTTTTCCGTTACCCAGGTTAGTTCCGATTTTCTTTCTCTACTTTACTTGTTCTTTTTTCTTGGTCATGGGTGCACGGAAAGACTTGGAAAAATCGTTTTCTCGATTAACCCAAGAAGAGGTGGAACTGTTTTGCATGGAATGGGGTATTGGGAAGAAGTTTAAACCGGTCACACCGGCTTGTGACGTTCCGATCGACAAATGTCCGGCCGGTTCGATTGCTCTTTATTATCGTCATTTTAAGTTTTCTAACCTCCATCATCCATTTTCCCTGTTTGTTTTAAATCTGGTGGAGTATTACCGAGTCTCTTTTGGTCAAATTCATCTGAAGGGCATGGCTAGGGTTTTTCACTTCGAGGTTTTATGTCGTGCTTGTGGTTATGACCCTTCGTTGTTATTATTCCGTCGGTTTTTTCGTTTGGCAAAAAACGGTGATTGGTTCACCTTTGAGACATCCAATGTTGATACTTGTCTGATCTCTTCCATGGTTACCACGCTTGGTACTTGGAAGGATCGATTTTTCTGGGTTTCTGATTCTATTGTCCCTTTTAAAATGGTGTGGAGACACCCAGATGCCGTTCTCAATGAACCGGAACCTTCTGAATCTGATTTGAATGAAGTTTTTCTTTAAGCCACCCGAGAGTGCCCTTCAAGGGTTCGTCCTTTCCCTGAATATTTGCTAGTTCTGTTAGGGGTTAGTAAATTGTGGGAAAAGGCCAATCGGGATCCGGTTCTAATGAGGAATGACACGGGTATGCATTTTTCTTGTTTACTCCTTTCGTGTTTTCTTACTTTATTCCTTATGTGCTTTTTGTTTTATGGTTATTTGCAGTCATGTCTGCACTTGATTTCATCAAAAGTGACGATACTTCTGATGTTGCGTTTGAGGATGCCTCGGCTGTCCCTAATGAAAATGTTGTGGTTAGGAGTGCTGAGCAAAGGTTCGAGGGTTCGGGTTATGTTAGTGTTTCCAACGTCAAAGGTTTTTCTAAGCCCTCGTGGTTTGTTAAAGGGTGCACCTCAGTCTACCTCTTCTGAACCAGTTGAATTAGGTGATGATATTGAGGTTTCCGAAGGTCAAAATGTTGATGTGGATGTAGAGAGGGAAAAGAAATTGGTTGTTCATGGCAAGAAGAAGACTCCAGCCAAGAAGGTTAAAGCTACCCTTGTTTAGGGTTCCTCGAGCAGGGACGTTGAAGGGTTGAATGAGAATGAGGTTTATGTGCCTGAATGGTCTGTGAAGGTTAGTGATAGTTTTAAAGATGTTGCTGTTTGTGAGGATGTGTTGAGCCATATTGCTCCTCCTTCGGTTCATGGTACTATTGCTGAAATGGATGATGATATGATGCTGTCTCGTATGATTTTGAGTACTTGCAACCTTGCTGCCATGCTTCCTCAAGGAGTTGCTCGTTTTCGTAAGAGGATGCATGAGTATGAGGAATTTTCTAAAAAGAAGGAGAAAATGAAATCTTCGATGGCTGCAATGAAGAAAGAGATTGATGGGTTTGCTAAGAAGGAAGAGGCCTGGATCAAAAAGGTTGGTGAGTTGACTAGAAGGCATGAAATTGAAATAGATGATCTCAAGAAAAGCTTCGAGACTGATCAGTTGAAGCTGAAGGCTGACCGGGAGGCTTTGACTGTCCAACAGAGAGCTTTTGATGAAGAGAAGGAAGGCCTCAAGGCTTCAGTTGCTCAAGCCACTGGTGATAACCAATGGCTTATCGAGCAAGGTTTTCACCAGGTTGTTACCTACCTTCTTCACTCTAAGGAGTTTAATTCTGCTCTAGGAGAAGTTTATACATAACTGCTCAACTTGGGAAAACATCAGGGCCTCATTGCTGGTTATAAGCTTCATGAATCTGGTAAGCCCTTGGAGCAGTCTCCTTTGCATCGTCCTGATGCTTCTGAGGTTTTTAAGGGTGCTGTTCAACAGATGGAGAGGTTGACTTACCCATATGTAAGTCAAGTTGCAGCTTGTTTTGGCAAACCTCTTTCTGTTTTGCAGGAGTTGAAACCGGATGGTCTTAATGAGAAGGTATGTGCCGAAGTTCTTGGTTCTCTTTCAAGGAAACGTTCCTATTCAGGAGATAGCAAGGATACCTTCTTGGGAGGGCTTGATGTTGCTAAAGATGCAAGCTTGGTGGGTTCAGCAGTCGATGGTGATGGTGGTGTGAAGGCTAAGAAGTCCAAGAAGACCAAAAAGCTAAAGGTAACAGTTCTGGAGTTTCTGAGCCTCCTGCTGACGCTTGATGGATATTCGTAGCTTTCTTAGCACCTTTGAAAACAATTTGTGGTTTGTATGTTAACTTAAACAATCTTAGGTTTTGCAAGAACCCCTAAGGTTCCTGTTTTGTGGTTGTGGTTTGGCCTTGGTGGCCGTTTGAACAATTTCTTAGGTTTACAAGCCACTAAGGCTTGTTCTAACTTGTTTGGATGTCTAGGAGCCTGTTAAGGCCTCTTTTGTTATGTTGCTAAGTTTCCACTACTTGTCTTGTGTTATGTTTTTTGTGCTTGTGCCTGCTTTGCAAGGCAGCTTGGATGGTTTCAAATTTTCAAGGAAATTTATAGCTTAGTTGGCTTCAAGCTTTCAAGGCTTCTGGCTGTTTGAAAGTTTTATAGCTTGAAGCCATCAAGGCCTTTCGTTACTGTTTCAGTTTTATGACTTGATGTTTTGGTTTGTATTTTTGAGATTTGGGTTGTGTGCAACTTTCTTACTTGTGTTGTTGCATTGCTCCTTTGATTATTTTTTGTTTTTATGATATTGTTTTTGTTGGGTTTGTGTTGTCTTTATGTTTCTTATACCTTGAAGGGTTCAGTGCTGCAGTCACTTAGCCTTGGTATTTTTAACAATAAGACATAGCACCTATCCTATAATTTTCGTTACTTTGATTCTGGTTTGTAAGCCTGTTTTTGATAAATTTTTCTAAGGCTTAGTGAACATTTGGTGTAGGTTGTTCAAACCCGTCTATGAGACAACTTTGTTTAATAATTATAAGTCTCATGGAGTTGCATTGATTCAGGAACTCACCCCTTATATAGGTTCATTCAACCCTTGAACCTATTGAGCGATGTGGCCTGGGAGCTCATCCCCTTACATGGCCCTTGCCATGGAGTTTTTTGCTAGGTTCTCAAGCTGATTCTAGGATAGAAAGACAAATCTGATAAAATATCTCCATTCATTCAAGAGGTATTGTGTTATAAAAGGTTATCATAGTACAACTCTTGAAATGCAACTTGAAATACAAACCAATCTTTCTTGATTAGACATGGAACCTCTGAGGGTCTTCCATTCCAATGTCTTGGAAGATTTTTACGTTCTGAGTCAGCTAGCTTGTAAGATCCACCCTTATGTGCCTCGAGGATGGTATATGGCCCTTCCCATTTAGGGCCAAGCTTTCCTTGGTTTTCTTTTTTACTATCCTCGTTGTTTCTAAGCACCAGGTCTCCTGGCTTGAAGCGTTCATGCTTGACTCTTTTGTTGTAGTAAGCTTCCATCGTTTGCTTGTACTTAGCTTCTTGAATTGCAGTTTGGTCTCGTGCTTCCTCTAGGAGTTGTAAGTTCAACATGGTCTCTTTTTGGTTTGCTTCGGGATCCATGTTGACCGTTCTTTGAGTTACAACTCCTACTTCAGCTGGAATCACGGCTTCGGATCCAAATACCAAGCTGTAATGTGTTCTTTTGTGGCTTGTTTTTTCAGTTGTTCTTATGGCCCATAGAACACTTGGTAACTCTTCAAGCCAATTGCTTTCATATCTTCCCAATCTGGTTTTGATTCCTTCAACTATGCTTCGATTCATCCTTTCAACCTGACCGTTTGATTGTGGATATGCCACCGAGCTGAAAACCTGAGCTATTATGAATTCCTTGCACCAAACGCTGAAAGGCTTTTCAGCGAATTGCTTTCCATTATCGGTACAATCACTCCCGGCAATCCATAGCGACAAATGATGTTCTCCCAAACGAAGTCAATAACTTGCTTGCCCATGATTTTTGCAAGTGGTTTAACCTCAGGCCACTTGGTGAAGTAATCTATGGCTACCAACAATAATTTCACTCCACCTTTGGCTGGTGGGAATGGGCCAACGATGTCCATTCCCCATTTATAAAATGGCCATGCCGAAGTTATCGGGACAAGATCATGCTTGGGGCTCTTTGGGACTGGTGCATGAATTTGGCATGAATTACATTTCTTCAATTGCTCGGTGGTGTCTCGGTGCATGGAGGGCTAAAAATACCCAAGGTTCATTAGTTTAGCAACCACCGTTCTAGCTCCAAAATGAGCTCCGCATATGCCTTCATGAACCTCTTTGATCAAGTACTGGCTATGTTCGGGACCGACACATCTCAATAAGGGTGCAAGGTAACCCTTTTTGTAGAGTATTTCACCTTGCAACACATATTGTCTTGACTTGACTTTAACCCTTTCAGCCTCTGCTTGATCAGCAGGTAGCTCACCATCTTTAAGGAATTTTTTTAATTGGAGTCATCCAATTGGTGCCTTTTTCGGTGATTACGTCTTGAACCTCCAATTCTTCGATTGATGGGGTTTTCAATACTTCTACCAACACCTTTTTAGTGAGGTGGGCAAAGGTGAGAGAAGCTAATTTGCTTAGAGCGTCAGCTTTCTTATTTTGAGACCTGGGAATTTGCTTGACAGTACATGTTTGGAACGTGTTCATCAACTCCTTGGATTTTTCCTTGTATCTCTTCATATTTGGCTCCTTTGCAATATAACTGTTGTTCACTTGACTTGACACCAGCAACAAGTCTGTGAACGCTTCAAGATTTTGGACCTTCATTTCTTTAGCCAGTCTTAAACCGGCTATCAACGATTCGTGTTCAGCTTCGTTGTTGGTGGTCTGGAAATCAAAGCGAAGAGCATACGTGAGTTCTAACCCTTCTGGGTTGATCAGAATGAGCCCAGCCCCTGACCCTTCAACGCTTGAAGCTCCATCGGTAAAAGGCTTCCAGGCTTCAAGGTCTGAGGGTTCAGTGGCAGCTGTGTTTACTTCGGTGATTGTTTGTTTTGGGACTTCCACAATGAAATCAGCCAATACTTGGGCTTTGATTGCTTTTCTTGGGACATAGGTGATATTATGTTCACCTAGTTCCACTGCCCACTTAGCTAATTGCCCCGAGTTTTCAGGTTTTTCAAGCACACTCTTAATAGGTTGGTCGGTGACCACTTGTATAGGGTGTGCTTGGAAATACCTTCGAAGCCTTCTAGCCGTTTGGACTTGGGCTAGAGCAATTTTTTCTAGGGGAGGATATTTGATTTCAGCCAATTTTAGAGTTTTGCTGAAGAAATAAACGGGTACCTGAACTTTGTCTCGTTCGATGGTGAGGACCGCACGTATCACTTCTTCAGCAACTGAAAGGTATACCGAGATCAATTCTCCCATTTCTGGGGCTGCAATGTTGGGTAGGGAAGCTAGGTGTTGTTTCATCTGGTTGAAAGCTTCTTCAGCCTCCTCAGTACATTTAAAGTTCTTCTTGTCGGAGCATCCCTTGAGCGTTTTGAAAAAAGGTAAAGACCTTTCAGCCAATTTTGAGGTAAAACGTTTCAAGGCTGCGAGCTTCCCGTTTAAGCTTCTACCTCCTTTTTGCTTCGTGGTGGTTTGGTTTCAAGAACTGCTTTCACCTTGTTTGGATTAGCTTTTATACTTTGTTTTCCCACGATGTGTCCCAGAAACTTTCCTTCTTCAAACCCAAACGAACATTTTTCAGGATGAGTTTCATGTTGACCTTCCTTAGGTTCTTGAAGGTTTCTTGGATGTCGTCAAGCATTTGGTATTCCGTTTTGCTTTTAATTACCAAATCGTTGACATATGCTTCCAGGTTTCTACCAATTTGGCCGGCAAAAGCCTTGTCCACTAGGCGTTGGTAGGTTGCACCCGCGTTTTTGAGGCCAAAGGGCATCTTTTGGTAGCAAAAGATTCCTTTGTCCGTGTGAAAGGCGGTTTTTTCTTCATCTTCTTCTTTAATGAGAATTTGATGGTAACCCTTGTAAGCATCGAGGAAACACTTGAACGGGTAACCAGTGAGGGAGCCAACCTTGAGATCAATTTCAGGCAACGGGTAACAATCTTTAGGACAAGCCTTGTTCAAATCCTTAAAGTCTATGCACATTCTCCAAGATTTATCGGGCTTTCGAACCATGACTGGGTTTGCAACCCAGGATTGATATTTGACTTCCCGGAGAATTCCAGCTGATACAAGCTTTTCAACTTCTTGACATGCAGCCAAGCTTCTTTCAGGTGCTAAACTTCGTTTCTTTTGGACAACAAGCTTGATGTCTGACGGTATTTTCAGCTCGTGTTCTGCAATGCTTCGAGGGATGCCTGTCATATCTTCCGGGCACCAAGCAAAGACGTCGCTGTAATGTACCAGAAGCTTTTCAAGATATGAGAGGGTTTCTTGTGAAAGGCTTGGGTTAACCCTTATCCTTTGTTCGGGATACTTAGGGTTTATGATTAGCCTTTGCTTGTCTTCTTTACTCTTGGAACTTTCCCCTTCGACCATGTAGGCCTCTTGAGTAGGTTGAAGGGTTGCAATCCCTCGTTCGGTAGGAAACTTGATTGTTCCATGACCGGCAGAAACAGCCATGTAGAATGCACACTGTCCTGGTCTCCCTATAATCACGTCGTAGCTTGAAGGTATATTGATGACCACAAATGTGAGAGGTTGAATTCTCTCCTTCTGGCCTTCACTGAAACGGACATCAAGGGTTAATTGCCCTAAAGGCTTGAGGGGTATGTCGACAATACCTTTTATGGAGGTCCCGGAGGGTTGAAGCTTTGAACGTTCCTCATTGCCTAAACGGTTGAAGAACTTTTCAAACATGATTTCAGTGGCTGCCCCAGTATCTATGTATGCTCTGCTTGTTTGTAGCATACCCACAGTTGCTTCAACCACAAGAGGGTTTGAGAGTGGGTCTTTTTCTGTCGGGGGGAAACAAACACACTGAAGCTCCCAAGCTTCCAACCGCTGCCGCTTGTATGGAACCCTCCCATCAAAATCCACCATGTTAACTTCCTTGCCCTTTCCTTCGGCCATCTTGTCCCTTACTCCCTTCACTAAGTGAGTTAGTTCCCCGGACTTGACGGCCTCTTCGATCCTCTTTCTCAGTTGGAAGCAATCATTAGTATGGTGACCCTTCTCTTCATGAAATTCACAAAATTGGGTGGACTTTTCGTTCTTCTTGCTTTTAGGGAGAGGTCTGGGAGGTCGGAAGTTTTGCTTTACTTCTTCCGTGGAAAGAATCTTTCGAAGGGTCTTGGTAAGGGGTGTGAAGCTTGTGGCCTTTTCCCTGCTTGGAGGGTTTCGGCTTTCAGGCCTTCATTGTTCTGAACCCCTTTGGCGTTTGTCATAGGAGTTAAAGCTTCCTCTTTTCCTGGCTGGACTGTTACCACGCTAACTAGATCCCCTTTTTCTCTGTTCTTTTATGTCTGCTGCCTCCTCTCCTCTGATATGGGCTTCAGCCCTTTCGAGAGCTTCTTCCAAAGTACTGGGTAGGGATTTGTTGAAATCTCTTGTGAGATATTTGGACATAATGGCGTTCATAAAACCGGCTACTCTCATCTTTTCGTCTGCCCCTACATACGTCAGACCTTCCTTTTTGTATCTTTCTATGAACTCTCGAAGGCTCTCGTCGTCCCTTTGTTTTATCTGGAAGATTACTGTAGCATCTCTAACATATCGCCTTTGCTGGGAGAAATTGGCCAGGAACCCCTTGCTAAGATCATCGAAGCTTCGATCGCTTTGGGCAGGTAAATCATTGAACCAGATTCTCGCTGGTCTGATAAGGGTTTGCATGAATATTAGGCAACATTCCGCATTTGACCATTTCTCAATTCTAGCAGCACCGGTGAAGATCTGAAGATGGTCTTCAGGGTCTTCAGTTCCGTCATATGTTTTGATGTGGGCCGGCATCTTGATCTTCGTTTGGAAGTCGTAATCAGCAATTTGCTGAGAGAAACATGACAGGTTGCTTGGTTTATAGGGTGTTAGGATCGGAGGCTCTTATGAGAGTGTTTGTTTGTGTAAGTTGAACAATCAATGAATATGAAAACATGTAAAATGCAGCGGAAATGAACAACAAACTTTGTAAACACAATCATAAAGAGAAATAGATTTGATAAACACATGAATTGCATCAGTCGAAAGATTACAAAGTAAATCAAATGATTACAAACATGCTTACAAATAAACTCCCCCTCAGCCTGATACTCCAGTGGTTGGTTGCACAAGATGAAATGATTGAATTGAGGAGAAGAACTCACTCAAGACGATCAAATGTAACAGTACAGAGTACTGCTCCATTTATAGACAATCCAAAACACTGAGGCATCTCAGCTGACGTCACCATGAAAGCGACGTCTAACAGTCTAACAACCTGTATCTACTATTCTTATACAAACACTGCTAATCTTAACCACTGACTATATATAAAATAGATGACATACTAAACTACTGCTCTCTCTTTACATCAGTGCTTTCCTCAAGGTTGACCAGTCCTTGATTGGGCAGTGCTTTGTCATCAGTAGATTGTACCAGCAGTGCTTAGTTCTCAGCAGTCTTCTGGGCTTCATCAGTAGTTTTGAAGACCAGCAGTAGTTGTATCCGGGCAGTGGATATAAGACCATCAGCTGTTATAATCACTTTTAAGGGAGAAGACTTAGTGTAAGCAGCTGCTTATTGTGAATCCACTGTGTGAACCAGTTTTGGCTTTCATTATCTGTTCTTCTGGTAGGGTTCAATCCCAACAATCTCCCCCTGGAACAGATAATGCCAAATCACTTCATTATTCTGGATTTTTATTTCTCATCAGAAGTTCCCTTGCTTGTCTTTTGAATTCTTCTTCAAATTCTTTGGAACTTGTGTCATCCTCATCCCTGCACAATGATAGTTCAAGGAGATCCTGCAAATCTTCAACACTAAGGCCTAGTGCTTCTTTCCTTGATATGTACTTCATTTCACCATTGGATCTGACCAGGGTCAATACATGGGTCTTTTGATCAGAGAGCCACTTTAGTACTTTTGAACCCAATCGGTTTCTTGGGAGAGATTTATTTTCTGATGAGCTTGGGGATTTTGGCCTTGAGAAAAATTGTAAAGTAGTATCCTGAACTTCAGACATTCTTTTGAAAGCTTCTTCTATGACTTCATTTGCTGCAGCTATGTCTTCTGCAACTTCTTTGTCAATTTGCTCTTGTGTCTTTTGTTGATCAAGCTCACTGTCTGAGATATCTGCTGCAGGTTTAGTTAATACCTTTTTGAAAAGGTTTTGAAGGCTCACCGAACTCTCTTCTTTCAGATCCATTTTCTTGATGGCTTCTGTGAAGTACTCAGCTTCCTTTTCTTTTTCCTCTTCACTGGTCAGCAGTTTTCCTTTTTCTTGGTTTTCCACAAGGATAGGATTATCTGCTGATGTGAGCAGTGTTTTAAGAGCATCCAGCTGTTGTTCCATCTTGTTATAGTCTGGCTTGTTAGAAGTGTCTGAGACTGTTATCCTTCTTTTCTTCAGCCTTTCATAAGCCTCATCGGTATACTGCTTTGTCCATTTTGCTATGGCTTCAGCAGTATCCACTTTAGCATATACAAGTTCCTGTTTTTTCTTTTTGTACTCAGAAGTAAGATCAGCAATAAGCTTTTTGTATTTGTTTCAATTTGGAGCTGTCTTCTTCTTTCTTGGATCATTTTTAATCTTTTCAATCCTGTTTGCTTCATGCTTCAAAGCCATTATTGGCCATTCTTCAAATTGTTTTTCTTCAGCTGGATAGAATTTTTCTTTCATGATATATGCAATATATTCTTTTCTCATCTCTTTTCGTTGATCTGCCTTTTCTTTGCTCAGATCTCATGCATAATCTTCCATCAACTTGACTTTTGTGAGTAAAAATTCCAATTTTTCAGAAATGGCTTCATTACCTTGATCCTTGCATTCGAGTTTAGCTCTAATCTTTGCTTGCCTTGCTTTCATCTCGAGATATTCATTCATGTCTTCTGGGACTATGAAGCCTATGAGAGAAGGAAATCTTCTTTTTGAAGGATCATCCTCGGTGTAAAATTGTTTCATCTCATTTTTCACAGCTTCTAGTTCCAGTGGATATTTAGCAGCAACAGGATCATATTTTTCATCAGTTGCCTGAGTTGTTTCTCTTTTTCTTTTGTGAAGCTTTATGGGTGGAGGTAATTTTGGTTGTGATGTAGGAATGATGAGAGCAGTGGTGGATGGTTGACAAACAGCTGTTGAAACAACTGGTGTTTCAACC
This sequence comes from Helianthus tuberosus, assembly GCA_030545235.1. NCBI lineage: Eukaryota > Viridiplantae > Streptophyta > Magnoliopsida > Asterales > Asteraceae > Helianthus > Helianthus tuberosus. The sequence continues at coordinate 48,096 of JARYGA010058196.1, forward strand.
TCTGTTGTCATTACAACTACTGATGTGTCAGTAGATATCTTCTGCTTTTGAGCAGGGGTTGAAAGCGGTGAAGTTGTTTTTAGTGGTGGTGATGGAGAATCATCATCAGGAATGAAAACCCTTCTCCTTTTTATTGTAGGAGAGGCTGATGATGTCTTGGGTGGATCAGTGGTTGTGGTTTGAGTGGTGGAAAGTGTCTGACTAACAGGTGTTGAAACAACTGGTGTTTCAACCACTGTTGTCATTACAGCAGATGTTGTAACGTCTGATGTCTTCTGCTTTATGGCAGGAGACGATGGTGCAACATCAAAAGTTTTTGGTGGTGATGGTGGTGGTGTTAATGAGATGACAGCTGTTTGGCTAGCAGTTTTTGAAACCATTGTTGTATCAGCTGTTTGGATGGAAGTATGAGATTTTGTGGTTTGAGGTTTAGATTTCTGTTTTTCTTTTCCCGGTTCAATGTAAACACCATCCTCAATTCCCTCCATCTTCAACTGCTGGATTTTCTCCCCCTTTTTGGCATTATCTGGAAGGGGGTTATCCATGAAGAGGATAGTGGAGGGAACTTTTCCACCATGGGCAGTCCTTTGTATGTTGGCCTTTATAGCCTTGATGTCTGCTTGAGTATCTTTAAATCTTGACTCCACCATGTTTGTCAGCATTTTTACATGCATTTCATGCTGCTGATCAGCCATTTGTTTTTGTTTTTCAAGCAGGGGTTGAAAAAGATTCCAGAGCTCATTTGCAGCAAATGCTTGTGGTTGAGCAGGTGCTTGAGGTGGAACAGCAGTGGATTGTGCTTTTTGAGCTTTTAACAGCTGTTGCACCATATCCTTGATTTCAGTAACTGATGTTTCAAGTTTTTCAACTCTGCCCGTCAATTCCTGATATTTTGAATCATCACCCAAATTAATGGGATCACCTGAATCCCCACCAGCAGTGGTTGTATCAATGTGTGACTTAGGAACTGAGTCCCAAAAATCACCCATTGATGCCCCTTGTTCTCGGTACTGGGGACTTCTTTCTTCAGCACTTGAAAACCCTTTGATGTTACCAGTGGTTAGAACAAACTCACTGGTGGTTACCGAAGGTGCTCTAGAACAAATTGCCTTTAAGGGAGTCTTATTAATGAAACAACTGTCCAAATGTAGATCTGTTGATCCAACATTTGTAGTTGCTGCTCCACTTGAACTACTGTAACTCCTGAAGTGTAACCTCCTCAATTGTTGCTGGGATAGCAGAGGTATATGCATCAAACCCAGTCACTTGTTGGAGTATACTCTCAGTGATAGGTGATAGAGAGGAACTGGTTTGTGTCTGAGCTATATCAACTGCATGCAATAGGGTAATATGGATGGTGGTAGTGTGAGGGGTGAAGATAAAGGAGTTCAAAGAGACATGTCCTTAGGATCAGGACTGAGGAAGATAGATCCAATTGGATCCAGAGCTTCATAATGTGGGGTCCCTGTGCTTACAACCTGATCCTTTTGTGAGGATGCAGGAGGAGTTTGAGGTAAGGGTGGAGATCTTTCTACCAACTGCTGTGAGGAAGTAACAACAGTGGTTTTTGGTGACATTTGTGTTGTCACTGGCAGTTGCTCTGGGATCTCATCTTCCAGAGTTGCCTTTTTCTTGGGTTTGGTGGGTTTTTTGTAAGACTTCTTTTTGGTCTTTTTGGTGATGTCAGGTGTGGGTTTCAAAGCAGTGGTTGTGCTGCTATGATCACCTGGAGCAGTGGGCTCGACAACAGATGTCTAAGGAGCAGTGGTAACTGCTGAAATCTGCTCAGGCACCTCTGCTTTTGTTTTTATTGGTGCCATCATTCTAGAAAATGTTTCAGTTGTTAACCCTTTTATTTGAAAATAGACACCCTGTTTGAGCAAATTTTCATTTTCTTTTTCAAATTTTTGTTTAAAATAGTAGCTTAAAAACCTTGGAACAAGTAAAAATGATTTGCTATCAACATTTTTTACCAAGTCATTAAAGAACTCCTGGGAATAGTTGTAATTCTCATTATTTAAAATAGCATAACCCAGACATTGAATCTTCAATGGTATTTCGTTAAACGCTGTTGTTTTATTTGAAACACACATCAAAAGTGTGTGGAATAAAAACCTTGGTGCAGAAGGGAAGTAACCTTTTTGTAAGGTATCTACTTTTGATCTTTCTGCATACCCTCTTTTCAGAAAATCAGTTTTCATATCGTCTTTGGGAAAGGAAGTTTTACCTTTCTGATAATCGAGCTTAAAGACTTCTGAAATTAATAGTGGAGAAATTTGAACTGCTTTACCCTGCATAGAGGAGTTGATGGCAATGACTTTATCATCTTGTTTTTCAAGCGTAGCCTTTTCCCAAAACTCTCTCTGGGTCTGCAGATAAATTGGAGCATCTGCTGTAAGCAAAGTTTTGTACTTTGATGCAGATATGGTGTCGATGATGGAATCGAATGTGTGGTTGTTGGTGGGTTTTGTGAGTAGACCCAAATAATTATGCGGGGATTTGTAAGGAATTTCAATGGGTTCGGCGGCCGTTTGAGCGACCTCTTTGGACGAAGATGATGATTTTGACTTTGATTTTGTCATTTTGATGAAATGGAGGTTGTAAAGACGAAGAAAGATGAAGAATGATTTGAAATGGAAGTTGGAAACTGCTTTGAGAAGAGAATTTTTGGAATTCAATTCGACAGTGTAAAAACCCTGTTTGGGGGGTTTTGATCAGGGTTTTATTTAGGGAAAAAGTAAGTGCTGATGTGGCAGTGGTTACAAAGATCTGAAGGCTAAAAACTGACCACGTGTCAATCTGCTGATGAAGAGATGTTTTATGGAGGGCAGTTGTTTTGAGAGCCACTGATGAGGCAGGCATTAGTGGTTACAACGGTAATAATGTAACAACAGTGGATGATTTTTACTATCAGTGGATAGCATATCAGTGGATAAGACACTGATTTTGAGCATCAGTGCTTGCCAAGCAAAATGAAAGATCAGTGGCTGACTTTCAGCAGTGGACAGTATTTATGAAACAGATGTTTGAGCGAAACAGTGGTTAGGGGTAAGGTAATGGTAATGATTTGAAAGACTAGTATGTCAGCAACTGTTTTGAGAATTTTCATTCAAGGTTTTGCCACATGTCATTTACATATTTTGAAGCTTTTACGACTTTCTGACAGTGGTTTAGTACCCCAGATGATGTAAACTTTTTACTAAGGCAACTCATTCTTGCTATAATATTTAAGTTAAAACAAGAGTACCCCAGTATTTCAAGGTCTTTTGGCAATCAATCTTTGATCAGTTTTAAGACAAACTTGAGTTAGATATGACCTTGATTCATGAACCATTTCCTTTTGAACCATTTGGAGGATAATATTACTAGCAAAAATACAGGTAATATAACCTGACAGGAGATTGAAACTTTACTATAAAAAACCAGTAAAGGTTCAAAATATATTATTCTCAAAGAAAAAGCAAAAAAATATAAAGAATAATATATCCTGCTTTATTTGAGAAAACCCTTTTTCAGAAAAGAAAATTAAAGGATTTTCTGAAAACAGCATCAAAAGGATCTGGTATAATTTTTCACTAAAGCAACTGATCATATCCAACTCAAGTTTATGAAAATGGTCAGAGGTTTGTCAACAGTGGTATGAAATTTTGAATACATTTTAACCACTGTTTGACACCATTCTCTTATTGATTGATTGACAAAAAAAAAAAAAAATGAGGACACATGTTCAGATGAGTTTTTGAAAACCCTGGTGTAGATTTTGTTACCATGTGATAATTCTGAAAATTTGTCTAGTTCTTTTGAAAGTTTATTCTTCTGCGAATACTATTTTTACTTGAACCTTTCCCTGAACCAATGGTTGCACATAGTTTCCTAATGACCATTATTATCCCAAACTTTGACTCTTAAGTGTTTTATGTTTATACTCTTTTCTTCTAACTTCAAAAGTTTTGAGATAAACACACTTCTGAGTTTTTGTGAATTTTCTTCTTCCCTTTTTATCCTTCCCATTCATAAGTAATGAAATACTTACTGGGAGGTATTTATTGAAGGAATACTTAATCCAAAATCATTTTGCAGTAATGCTTTAAGAGGATTTGCCATATTTGTACAAATTTTTGACCAATCTCACATTACATATGATACGGACTATCCTGCTTTCTTAATGTATTTTAACAGAGTTGATTTGTTCCTTTTGAGGATCTCAACCTGTTTTCAACACATAAGTTCTTATGACTAAAGTTTTAATTTCCCTCTTTTTATGTTAGCAAAAACACTAATGTTTTTATGAACATAGGCTTTTGTTAATCTGAGGTTCATACTTTAGCATCTAATATAGTGACATCACAAGTTTCATAACAACAGTTGAAATCAATTTTGAAAATAAGAAATAATCCCATAGTTTAACAGATATGTTTTCAGATCTAAAAACCATGAGTGTCTTGTGCATGATATCACTTGTTGTGTGAGATTTGTGTGTCTTATGACATCTTGGTTGATTTACAGAGTATTTGAATAGCAACTTTAAGCGTTATCACTCGTTACTCTGTTTTCAACTAAATACAACCAACCTTAGTATCAATGAATTTTGAGCCGAACTGTTATGTCAAATTGATTGTTAGATCGAATTTGACTGTCCTTGCTCTGATACCAATTGTTAGGATCGGAGGCTCTTATGAGAGTGTTTGTTTGTGTAAGTTGAACAATCAATGAATATGAAAACATGTAAAATGCAGCGGAAATGAACAACAAACTTTGTAAACACAATCATAAAGAGAAATAGATTTGATAAAGACATGAATTGCATCAGCCAAAAGATTACAAAGTAAATCAAATGATTACAAAACATGCTTACAAATAAACTCCCCCTCAGCCTGATACTCCAGTGGTTGGTTGCACAAGATGAAAGGATTGAATTGAGGAGAAGAACTCACTCAAGACGATCAAATGTAATAGTACAGAGTACTGCTCCATTTATAGACAATCCAAAACACTGAGGCATCTCAGCTGACGTCACCATGAAAGCGACGTCTAACAGTCTAACAACCTGTATCTACTGTTCTTATACAAACACTGCTAATCTTAACCACTGACTATATATAAAACATATGACATGCTAAACTACTGCTCTCTCTTTACATCAGTGCTTTCCTCAAGGTTGATCAGTCCTTGATTGGGCAGTGCTTTGTCATCAGTAGATTGTACCAGCATTGCTTAGTTCTCAGCAGTCTTCTGGGCTTCATCAGTAGTTTTGAAGACCAGCAGTAGTTGTATCCGGGCAGTGGATATAAGACCATCAGCTGTTATAATCACTTTCAAGGGAGAAGACTTAGTGTAAGCAGCTGCTTATTGTGAATCCACTGTGTGAACCAGTTTTGGCTTTCATTATCTGTTCATCTGGTAGGGTTCAATCCCAACATAGGGCTTGGCCAGATCTTACTCCACCCTTGCTCCTGTGTTGGCATTACTATTGTTGTTCCCTTGGGTGGCTAACACTTGATTAATAAAGTGTTGCCACGGGAAGCTTGCCATCATCTGAGCCATCATCTGGGGCATAAGGTTGAAGCCTTGAAGGTTTCCTGGTGCAACTGGGCAGTTTACCCCCAAGGGGGTGCTTATAACGGCACTCCATGCCAAGGGCAGTACAGACAAAGCTTGTTCCCATGTAGTTGTTGCTAAGGGTGGAACGCTTGCCACCGGAGATTGTGGGAGCTGGTCCAAGGTCAGCTCATGCCTTAAGGGAGCACCAGTTGCAACTGGTTGGGAAGAGAAGAGGGGAAAAAATATTGGATCCGGCCTCGTATAAAAATATGGGTTAGGATTTGGGGGAGGATTGCTGGGACCAGCCTCATTCCTGGACACACCCGGTTGTGAGCTTACAAAAGGGAGATTAGGAGGCCCAGGAGATAACGATGGCTCCGGCTCGTCAAAATCCAACTGAATCCTTACCCCTTTATCCCTTTCTCTACTCACGTATTGGTTGAGGAGAGATCTCAACTCTAGGAAGTTATTGGCAACCCCTTCGGGAGTGAGGTCAACACGTGAGGGAGTGTTAGATACACCAATGTTAGGGGATGGAACCCCTGATCTCGATGGGGTTGGAGTTTCGAAGGTGAGAAACTCAGGTGTATCTCTTGGTGTCGAGACAGGAGTATGCACAGCCGTACGTGTTTGGCTGATGTTTGGGGCAGAGGTACGTGGAACTTGGTTTACCTCCCCCAGAGACTCTCCTTCCGACATGCTGATCTTTGAGAGGAAATGGAGCTACACTACTAGGTCTTTCGTAGGAAATCAGTGGCGTAGCCCCACGGTGGGCGCCAACTTGTTGATGCAACAAATAATAGACCAGGGATAGTAGCTGGGCTGGTTAGGCAAAAGAGTTGAAGGGTTCAACTTTGCCTAACGCAGGTCGTGGGGTCCCCCCACGTTTGCAAGACGTGGAGAGATGTTCACTAGTTTAATTTTATTGTTTGCTCAAGATCCTCCACCGAAATGTGTTCAACTTTGGATGCAGGAGCAAAAGGAATGTGTGTGTTGAAAGTGATGGAGAGTGACTTGCGTAGAATAAGTACTCAAGAGCAATGGCCAGAGATTCGCCTGGAATCAGAGTCCTCTCTCTGGAATGTTTTTCACACTTAATGAAGTGTCACATTTATCGGGAAAGCCATCGCTCAAAGAGGAAGCTGCTTGACTAGTGAACATGCTTGCAGTGGGGGTTTTGCCCTTTTTGGGGGTTGAAACCTTTTGACATGCGGATAAAAGGCTGTGCTCTGCGGACCCGTGTTACTTTTGCGGCTGGGGAGTTTGGTGAAGCAATCAGAGATGTGACTACCTACTGTTCACCTATTGTTTTATCTAAACTCCCGGATTTCCAACCTTTGAACTTTTTAACCCTTTAAGCTTTAATGTGTCCAAGTCATTTTATTTGGTCTTGGGCTACCCCCGTCATCATATACCATTTGAAAATAATTTTAGCAACGAAAGCAAGAAGGTATACAACATTTTAGAAACCTTTTGTAAAACTCCCACCAATGATCCATTGGAAAGTAAGCTGAAACTCCATAAACAAGCATAAGGGGTTTAAAATTACAACCTTTGAAGCGAAGTGGTTATCCTTTGATGTGGGGTTGGATATTCACAAAGAAGTATCCACACCAAGCAGTTGGCTCCAACAAGGTGCTAGCCTTAAAACCGAATGTCAAGATGAACTAGCTTATGAAGAAGACTTCATCAAAGACTTCACTAATAAAGACTTGATAGAGTTGATGGAGATTTGTGTGTGTTTTCACACACACAAGCCAAAACGAGAACACTTACCACAAGCTTTTCACATTTTTACCAATTAAAAGGGTGAGATTTTGCTAACATGGATGCCATGTGGTTAATGAAAACTTACAAGGACCAAGGCATGCGTAGATCTAGTCACTAGGGATTTTACCCTGTGACTACACCAATTGAAGTTTTGAAGGTGGTTGTAAGTCCAAGACTTACCAAACAAGTTGGTGGAAAGCTTTTGATGTTAGGAAAGCAACATGTTCCCTTCTAAAATTGTATGCAAGTTATCAACTTGTTATAGATGTTATGCCAAGTTAATATCTAACCAAATCACTTTAAAACTAACTAGATACTATGTATCTAGTTATATGATAACTAAAACGTTTTGATTTGAATAATCTAGATTAATTTATATTATTCTATTTATTGTTTCACAAAATAACAAATATATGTATAACTAGTCTTGACGCGATTTACCGTTGAATCATATTAAGTGTACGTTGGATAATATTGCTTAGTGTGTGACCCTCTAAGTATCATATATTAATAGCTAGAGTGATATATGTTGTATTTTTGGGCATATGGTTCCAGCACTCTATAAGATCCACTATATAATCAGGAGACCTCAGGAGGGGCACATTGTCTACATTGGCCATTGATCCTCCAAAGTATGTTACTCCGAATGCCTTATAACAGTGTTAAGTTTTCTTTCTTATTAGTTAGGTGACCCAGGGCGCCCCGTGGTCATGAATTGATCACGCATGGAACCAAATGAAACACCGCCGCCACCGCTAATCATCAAGCGTGGAGAACAAAACGCGTGGTCATGAACATACTTTGTATATGACCGTTGAAGAAGGATATGACCGTTGATATATGAACTTTGAAGAAGGAGTATAACAAAAACCTTCTTTCCAATTTTAATACACATTCAATCATCAAACCTTTAAAAATTAAAATCTTTTTCACCTACAAAAATACAATCTTGCATAGTTTTAAAAATGGAATTTCTTACGGATTCGTGTCCGATAGACACCGATAACGAAATGTCTTCCGACAATGACACGTTTGGATTTTTCAAGAAGGTGTATAACGAACTTGAAGCAACTTCAAGCCGCCCAAAGAAGAAAATGATGGATCGTGATCGTATACATGCCAACAAAGTGTTAATGAAGGATTATTTTGTGGAGAATCCGGTCTACAATGCCGAAACAATTAGAGATCGGTTTCGTTTACCGAAATATTTAGTTTTAAAGATTGTTGGAGACATCGAAGCAAGCGAAGAATGGTTTCAAGAACGTTACGACGGGAGGGGCAAACGAAGTTTCACGCCGATACAAAAATGCACATCCGCCATTAGCCAACTAGCGACAGGTAACCCTCCCGATCAATATGATGAATACTTAGCTATGTCGGACAGAACATTACGTGAATGTTTGCAATTCTTTTGCAACACGATAATTAAATTGTATGCCAAAGACTTTCTACGTAACCAACGAGACACGACATCGCACGTATTTACGCCGCGCATGAGGCTAAATGGCATTTTCCAGGGATGCTCAGTAGCATCGATTGTACACATATCGAATGGAGAAATTGTCCAAGAGAGTTGCGAGGGGCATATGTTAGGGGTGACGTCAAAAGACCAACCATCATACTTGAAGTGGTGACGTCGAATGATTTATGGTTTTGGCATTCATATTTTGTTGTTCCTGGTTCAAACAACAACATCAATGGTTTGTATACATCGCCGTTGTTTCAAAGCGTAACAGATGTTACCGCACCCTTCAGTCTATTTTTTGTTAACGGAAGATATTACAGACGAGGCTTTCTTCTTGTGGATGGTATCTACCCATCATGGTTTGTTTTTGTGAATGCTCCTTCATTTCCTATCGAGGTTAAAGAAAAGACGTTCAAGAGGTTGCAAGAATCGGCAAGAAAAGATGTTGAGAGGGCTTTTGGTGTTTTAAAGGGTAGATGAGGCATACTAAACCGACCGGTTCGGGCGATGAATAAAAAAATAATACATAACATAGTATATGATATCTCCAGATTGGGTGCCGAATCCTCCTACACAAATTCCCGTACCCGAAAATGTCCAACAAGACTTGCGCAATGAAGAAATTCATTTTCGGTTGAGATATGATTTAATTGAACTTATAGGTTTTTTAGGTTTGAAATTTTCAGATTCGGACGAGTAGTAGGTTTTCTTTATGTATCTTTTTATTTTTATAAGTTTATTTTTAAGTTGTAATATAAAATATTTCTAGAAACATTGTATTTTATTAAAATGAAATTTATAATTTTAATTTTTATTGTTAACTTATAATTTAAAAAAGAAAACCATCACTAGTGATGGACATTTCCACTAAAATCCATCACTAGTGATGGAATAAAGTTCGATGACATGATGGAAGTTGATTAGATGTTGTGAGTGATGTAATTCCATCACTAGTGTAGCGCCCCTACCCCAACTAAACCATTCTTTGGCAGACGTTAGGATACTTGTTTAACACATGTAATGAAAATGTTTGATTTATTGTCGTCAAGCTATCATAATTTTCATCAACTAACTTTTTGGATCACTCGCAATCTGTTGGGATTGAACCCTATAGAGGAACAATTGATATAAAGCCAAAACTGGATCAGGGCCGTGGATCCAGAATAAACAGTTGTTTGCATTCAATCTTTCCCCTTTGATTGTGGTCTTAACTACTGATGCCTTCTATCTACTGTCCATCTACAACAACTGCTGTCCTTCAACAACTGTTAATTGACTAAGTGCTGATGCTCAATCTACTGTCTTAACTCAAGTACTGCTGAAGACCAAAGCACTACTAGGGCTGAAGCAGTGGAATGAAGAAGTAGTAGTTTAGTTCTTTATTTGTAATTGTAATCAGTTGTTTGGATAACAGTGTTTGTAATAGTCAGTGGTTAGAAGTTGTTAGGAAGTTAGATGTCACTATCATTGGTGACGTCAGCAAAGATGCCACAGTGGTTTGTTCTGCACTATAAATAGAACAGCAACCTGTACTGTTCTATTAGCTCTCTTCAACACTTGTCATTCCTGTACGAACAAACCATTGTGAGCTCAGGCTGAGGAGGAGACTGTATTGCATGCATGCATTCATTGTAATTTGAAGTTTGTAATAAATACAATCATTCGATTCCATGTAAACATGTTTGCTTAAAACAATTCTCTCTTTGATTGTTGTTGAAAGTTTATTCATATCATTTCGCTGCAATTGTTTATCATTCATCTTCTCTTTTGTTAAACAAACAACAATCATAAGAAACTCAGATCCTAACAATTGGTATCAGAGCTAGGACAGTCAAATTTGATCTAACAATCATTTTGACGTAAAAGTTCAGCTCATAATCGTTGATACTTTTAATTGTTCGTTTTGTTGAAAAACAGAGTAAGGTTTAATCATGAGCAAAGTTGATTAATCAGTGCCTGTAAAACAACCAGGATGACGTCACAATCACAAGTTGTTAACAATAGCATTGGTTCACTTTTCAAACCACCCATGTTGAAACGAAATGAATACAACATCTGGCAGAGAAGGATGGGTCACATCCTTGCTCAACAAAATACCGGATGTTGGAAGTCGGTTATCTTTGGACCACACGTTCCAATGGTGCCGAGTGCTGAGGATCCAAAGGTCTTTGTTCCTAAGAAAATTGAGAACTATACGGACCAGGACTTTCAAAAAATTGAACTAGATGCCAAGGCATTCAGCATCGTTGCATCCGCACAACCAAATGAAATTTATGCTGGGCTGTTACATTGTAACAGTGCCAAGGAATTATGGGATGCACTGAAGGAACAGTTTGGGGGGACTGAAGAAGTAATTGAAAATAATAGGGAAATTCTGAATCAACAGTATGAAACCTTTTGTCACATTAAGGGTGAAACAATAACAGAACAGTTTGAGCGATTCAGTTGTCTCATTAGTGAGCTAAGACTTGTTAATGTTGAATTTGCTAATTCAACACAAAATAGCAGGTTTCTTAGGTCATTTCCAGAAAAATGGGATACAATTTCTTTTGTAACCAGAAATTCAGTTGGGTTCAAAGATCTAACCCTAACCCAGCTTCATGGTAGACTCCTAACCTATGAAAGGGAGTTAAACCAGAAAAAGAAGTAGCAAGAGTCTGGCAAAGTTGCAGATGACTACTCATTTGGCAACACAGCTCTTTTGGGTCAGGAAGAGTCTGGTAGCAGTAAGGATCAGAGTTTTGATCATTTTATTGATAAAACTGCTGGTGGAGCCTTTAATAGCTCTGATTCTTACTCATCCAATTATGCATTCACTGCTAATGGAGTAAACCAGAACTCTGAAAATCTATGCTTTGAACTCAATGATCTGCAGCATATTGATCCAACTGATTTAGAAGAGATGGATATTTTGCACCAACTTGCTTTGCTGAGTGTTAGAACCAGCAAGTTTTATAAAAGGACCGGGAGGAAGTTTCCAGGGCTACATGGGAATTTGAAAGTTGGGTTGGAGAAGTGAAAAATCAAATGTTACAAGTGTAATAGGTTAGGTTACTTTGCCAGAGAGTGTAGGAGTCAAAACAAAGGACCTATAATCACACATCCTAGCTCAAAACCTCAACCTACTCAAAACACTGTGTATTATACCTAATATGCCCCTGTAGCCCATGTAAACACTGCTCACTATGCACATCCTGCAACCCCTGTTCCTGTGCATTATGTCCAAACCACTGTTCCCCAGATACAGTATGTCCAGGCCCCAGCTCCTATGGTTCAAGTGCAACCAGCTGCACCTCAACAAGCTACACCAGCAATGGTTTAACCAGATCAACAAAGCTTTTTCACTCAAGGCTTTGTTGACTGGAGTAGCTTACCTGATGAGCTAAGTAATGAAAATTTGCTCTCCTTGCTGATAATGATGTTTCTAGTGATGACTTTTGTTTTGTAGCATTGGAGTCTGTGCAAGAAGGGCTGACAACTGATAAAGGACACTCAAGTGATGAAACAGTGGATACAATTGCTGAAGTAGTGGTTACTGCTGTTGCTGGTGAAATACTGTTGGGAGAAAATTCAGAACCCCTATTGGAACCACTGTCTGACCCCTGGTCTGAAGAAGAAGAGAAGAAACATGGTGAAAAGGAAGAGAAGGTGGCTGATGAGAAAGAGTATGCTTGTGATTGTGCAATGATGGCTACAAGCAAGGTATCACCCTAGGTCCTTAAAAACCTTTGTTCAGACAAATGCATCATAGCATTTGCAAACATTAAGGAGGTGAATGAAAACCTTGTTGATAAATTACTAACCTGTGAAGTACAATTTGAAAAATCTTTAAAAGAATTGAAAAACAAATTGTTTGAAAAGGATAGTGAGATTTGCAGCCTCAAACAAGAGCATAGCATAGTCAAGGACCAACTCCAAATTATGATAGAAAAATATCAAGTTTGCAAAAAGGAGTTGGAATCCACCCAAATCACATGTGAAAAATGGGTGGAATCCTGCAAAGGCTATGAGGTCATGCTTGAAAATCAAATCAAAATCAATGTAAAATTTGGTGTAGGTTATAGAAATCATGACCAAGTTGAAAACACTGCTGAGAACAAAAATGTCCAAACCACTGTCCAAACCACTGAAATCATACCCACCAACAAGGGTGGGCAAGCAGTAAAAATCACTGACAAACTTGGTAACAAGATCACTTTGGAAAGATCCGTGGGATCCTCAACTTTTGAGGAAATTGAGAAATACCAATTTAAACCCACATGGTCTGATGAGTGTGACATCCTTGAGAACTTCAAACCAATGGACTTCACAACTGTGGATGGTGTCAAAGCTCCTAAGGCAAAAGTGATTCCTCTTAAGGACATCCCAGCAGTAGTTCAACAATCTGTTGCTAAGGAGTCTGAAAAGAAGAAGAAAAAGGAAAAGATTAAAAACTTGTTTTGTGATTTCTGTGAAAAGAAAAATCATTTGACCAAAGATTGTTTTCATTTGAAAGCTTATGACATTAACAAAACAAGTATCATTGAGCCTTCAAAGAGCTGCACCATCTGTGGTAAAACCAACCATTCCACTCAGCAGTGTGTGTACTTGAAATCCTTTGAGGTCAAAAAGGAAGAGTACATTTCTAAAACACCAATGAGTTCACCATATCCAAGGGTTCCACACGTTTATGAAGCCAACAAAAGGACTTCTAAACCCAGAATGAACATGCATCCCTTTGGTTATCAACAGTTGTTGGGAAATGACCCCCAGCACTGGTTAGAGAAAAATGTTTCAAAAACTGATCAAAACCCTGAGTTAACCACTGTCCATCCACCTGAACTTAACATAGACACTGTTGAGACCCCACCCAAAGCCATCTTGGCTTTGAAGACCCTCCTGAACTAATTATTTACTTGATGTGTAGGGAGCTTCTGCATGCTTAGATAGTCTTTGGTATTGAAGAAACACAGGATAAATGACCGGAATCAAATTATCCAGAGGGTTATGTTCTGCATAAAAGGGGTGGTTCTCTCTTGTTTGATTCGAAGGGACAAGTCTTCTTCTCCGGTGTACACTGCAAAACAGAACACCGTTAGCCTCGTTACAGGGAGAAGGGAGGTTCTCTCCGTAACCCGACTCCGGCGTGAGAATAAGTTTGTGTTTATGAAGAAGAAGAAGTGTTAATGAAGTGAGTGTAACTTGAAGCTTATACCTGAATTACTCTCGTATTTATAGCCGGGAGTATGGGCAGGAAAACCTGTTATTGAAAAGTTGACGAAAGATGCTAACTCCGTAAGCGGTTATTTCCCATTCCGTTAATCCTCCTAATCCGACGTGAGTGCACATGGATCGCTATTCAGATCAACGGCTGGGGTGTTGCCACGTGGAAAGTGGGCGAATGGAGATTTCTCTTCAATTCCATGCCATCATTGTGATTTCAAGGTTGCCTGTGATGATGACACGTGTCCCAGACGGTTATAACCATCTGGTGGTGCACGAATGAGTCTTCTAGAAGATTATTGCCATAATCCGGTGTGACTCCTTATCGTGTGGTATCAGCTTAGTAAATATCCAAGTCTGGGTATTACTAAGCGGGAGTGCTTGTTAGGATTTTTATCCTTGTTTGTTATGGAGAGAAACGCAAGGATTTATTAACATCCTTTTGGCGCGCGGGTGTCATCTGCTGTTTTTCTTCTAAGCTCTCTTTGTTGGACCAGTGCACGGCCGCGCAAGGTCTAAAGAGGGTTAAAAGGTTGACGTGGTGGTGTGGTCCCAAGTACTTGATATGAGGTTTTTGGGACCTTACCCCTTCAAGTATGTAGATAGTGGAGGCTCCAGGCACATGACAGGATGTAAAACCCTTCTCAAAGAATTCAAAACACATGGAGGGGGTGATATATATTTTGGTAATAATAGTAAAGGGAAGGTGATGGGTTCTGGTACAGTACAGTCTGGAAATGTTAGGTTTGAAAATGTCAATCTAATAGACAATCTAAAATTCAACCTTTTTAGTGTTTCACAAATGAGTGACAAAGGGTTTGGGTCATTCTTCACTAAAGATTGTTGGGCCAGAAATGCTCAAAAAGATTGAAGAAATAATAAAGAATGGAAAAACTAAACTTGTTGGTCAAAGAAGTGGCAATGTTTATGTAGTTGATTTGTCAAAAGAGAGCCCTAGA
>JARYGA010058197.1:0-24907 GCA_030545235.1 Helianthus tuberosus
TTAGTTATGACTTGTTACGTTTGGCATTTTGATAGAAATTATATATATTGTGTTTATATTGTTGAAAATTGTTGAGTTTTGAAAAGATAATGACAACTTGAGTTGTCGGCTTATTCCAAAAACAGAGTAAACTCTGCCCGTTGTCCGTAAAAACGTAAAAAGTTTAACGTAACACGTAAAAAGTTTAACGTAAAACGTAAAAAGTTTAACGTAAAACGTAAAACGCAAAAAGTTTAACGTAAAACGTAAAACGCAAAAATTTTAACGTAAAACGCAAAAATTTTAACGTAAAACGTAAAACGTAAAAAGTATTACGTAAACCGTAAAAAATTTAACGTAAAACGTAAAAAGTTTTACGTAAGACGTAAAACGTAAAAAGTTTAAAAAGTTTAACGTAAAACGTAAACTTTTATGTAAAAACTATTTAACGTAAAACGTAAAACGTTTTCTACGTAAATTGTAAAACGTAAAAAACCGTGTGATAAAACGGCGCCTAAAAAACCGGACATAAAAAACGCCGCGTTAAAACGACACGTTAAAAAAACGGTGCTTGAAAAAGCCGAGCGTAAAAAAACGGCGTGCCAAAACGACGCGTTAAAAACGATGCGTGAAAAAGCCGGGCCTAAAAACGGCGTGCAAATGTTTTTGTTAAAAAAATTTGAATTTAAAAATGCTTTTAATAAAAAAATTCTGTTTTAAAAAACAAAAAGTAATATAATAAACCAAAAAAGTAATAAAAAAATAATAAAGACAAAAAAGAGTACTTTACAAAACTACCCTTTTTGATTAAAATATTAAAGACATAATAAGACAAAATGTATTTAATATTAATTTTAGTTACTTTTAATCTCATCCATCCATCTTGTTGATCTAGTGGCTAGAAAGTGGTTCTCTCGGTTCTTACAACTGGAGGTGGTTTTCATTTTAGCGCTACCTATATATATATATATTTGTATATATATATATATATATAGAGCCGCTAAAATGAAAACCACCTCCAATTGTAAGAACCGTGAGAACACTCTCAACCAATCAGGAAAAGGGGTATTATGGAAATTTACCCCAAATGTCAAATCCTCCCTCTCTCTTCATTTAATGTCTCTGACTTTATAAAAACCTCTCTCATATCTCATTTCTCATTTACATTGTTCAGATCCATCTTCATCTCAAATCCATTTGCAAACCTTCTTTTCACTCACACAACCCTAAAATTAAAAACCCCATCTCTCATATATCTCTCTCTCTCTCTTGAAATCCCTCACCACCATCATCTGTAAATCGTTCCCTTATCTCTACCACCATAGATTCTACACCACCACTCGCCATCCTACCTGTGACCGCGTTTTTGACGGTGATTCAACGGAGCTAAATAGTGGGGTTCGACGGTGATTCTACACCACCACTCTGTGATTCTACACCACCACTCTGTCTTTCTCCATGTTTTGACTGCGACGTTGGTGGTGGGTTTCAACGGCGACTGTCGTGGTGGGTTTTTGACGGCGACGGAGACGGTGGTGGTGGTGGTGAGGATTGACGAAGACGGTGGTGGTGGTGGTGGTGGGTTTTTGGCGGCGACGGTGGTGGTGGTGGTGGTGAGGATTGACGGAGACGGTGGTGGCGGTGGTATATCGCCGGTAAACCCACACTCCTCTTTTCTTTCTCTTAGACCAGTGATAGTTTTCTGATTTGGGGTTTTTGAACAGTGATGGTTTTCTGATTTGGGGTTTTTGATTTGGGAGTTTTCATAGTTTTCTGATTTGAACAGTGATAGTTTTCTGATTTTGGGGTTTCTGAACAGTGATGCATTTTTTATATGTTGAATGATGCATTTTTTATATGTTGAATGATGCATTTCTGAACAGTGATGCATTTTTGATAGTTTTTCTGATTTGAATGATGCAGGTTGTTTGAATGATGCATTTTGTATTCGTTGATTCTGTGGGTTTTGATATGTTGGACTGGGCGGCGATGATGCAAAAAAAAAAACGTTGATTTTGATGACGATGGCGCGGCAAGGATGATGGAGGGTAGGTTTTTGAACCTGCAACCCCACTTTGCAGCCTTTTGATTATCGGGAAATCTGAGCCAAACCCCGTTTTTTTAGATACACATTGTTTTATTGTTGTTGGTTTTTTATTTTTCCCCCAGTCGATGACGATAACAATCTATCTGAGACACATACCGAGTTTGCGATTTCTGGGTGCGTTTGTTTTGCGTAAAAAACTTTTTTGTGAAAAAAAGTTAAACCGTAAACTTTTTAACGTAAAACGTAAACTTTTTTAACGTAAAATGTAAAAATTTAACGTAAAACAAAAAAAATTTAACGTAAAACGTAAAGCGTAAAACGTTTAACATAAAACGTAAAACGTAAAATGTAAAAACGTAAAACGTAAAAAGTTTAAAAAGTTTAACGTAAAACGTAAAATGTAAAACTTTTCTACGTAAGTTGTAAGACGTGAAAACCGTGTGATAAAAGGCGCCTGAACAAGGGGCGTGAATGCGGCGCATAAAAACGTCGAGGAAAAAAAAGGCACGTAAAAAACGGCACGTTAAAAAAACCACGCTTGAAAAAGCCGAGCGTAAAAACGGCGTGCAAAAAACGACCCCGTTAAAAAACGATGCGTGAAAAAGCCGGGCGTAAAAACGACGTGCAAAAACCGACGCGCAAAAAAATTGTCTTGTTAAAAAATCTGAATTTAAAAATGATTTTAATAAAAAAATTCTTTTTAAAAAATAAAAAGTAATATAATAAAACAAAAAAGTAATAAAAATATAATAAAGACTAAAAGAAAAAAAGAGTAATTTTACTAAACTACCCTTTTGGTTTAAAATATTATAGACATAATAAGACAAAATGTATTTAATATTAATATTAGTTACTTTTAATCTCATCCATCCATCTTGTTATCTAGTGGTTAGGAACTGTTTCTCGCGGTTCTTACAACTGAAGGTGGTTTTCATTTTAGCGGTCCCATATATATATATATATATATATATATAGGGTTGTAGAGTGAACACGGAGTAAGTTGTGAACAAAGTGAACAGATCTTGACCATTGATTTGTTAGATTATGAGATTTAATGTTAATTGCATTTTAGTAATTATTTGATTAAAATATAATAATTATAAATAATGAGTAGGGATAATATTGTAAAATTACACCAATTTTATTTATGGGAAACATGAAACGTAACTGTATGTTTAGATTCTTTGAAATCTTTTCTTCCATAATCATAGCTATTGTTGGTTTGAAAACAATATCTCGTTGAAAATAATAACCACAATCATCTCACTCATACACATACCGAAACGACGATTCAAACTATGACGACGGAGAGCATTCCGGCCACGGAAGAGAACGGAAGTTTAACAGTGGTAAGTTTATGTTCACTACATTGATTCTTGTTGTATATGAGTATTAATTCTTTTAATTTTAGAAAATAGAAAGGTTAGGGTTTCGTTCAATCAGTGGGTATGAAATTATTCTATAGTTTTAGTAGTTGTTTAATCAAAGGATGATGGTACGATTTTGTGTTTATGCTGAATTGCATTCGATTACATGAGCACCTTGTTCGTCGGTGTATGATTTGTGAATCAGATGTTTGACGGTGCTTTGTTTATCTGGCATCCTAATTTGAACGATGCCTTGTAGATTCATTGTTCTTTGGATATTTGCTGTAATGTTCTTGTTGTACACTTATGTATTGTCTGTACAGTAGTTATGGTCTTCCTGATGTACACTTGTGTAATAGTCTGAAGTAAATGTATGTCTGGGCTGTATGTGTGTGCTGAAAGTACACATGCATATTTTCGTGTTGTAAATGTGTACACATATGTGTATTTTTTATGTATATGGTTTTTTTTTCAAATGTCTGTGCATATGTATGGTGTGTACAACAGTTCTATTTGTGATGAACAGGCTCTTTTGTAATTACACATATGTATATGTGTACTTTAAATGTGTGTAAATATGTAGGGTGTGTACACAAGTGACAATCTTGTTGACGAACACTGTTTATACACATATGTATAACACTATTGTAAAAGTTATCAAATATATCAGTGTTGTGTATGAGGATTTAGATAAAAAAAACGGTATTTAATGTGTATAGAAAGGAAAAATGAGTGTACGATACAAGGGTTAAGTATGTTAGACACGCGTATATATAATAGTATATTGTATGTATGCCCTATGTTTTTGTGTTTTAAGTTTTTTTTTTAATTTGAAACAGGTATTGAGATGGTGAATGTTAAAAAAATGAGAAAGAATCGGGTACTGATAGAGCGAATGTTTGTGTTAATCCTGACGTTGAAAAGAAAACAATTAGAGACGTAAATAAGTGCACAGGTAAATTGTGTTTTTAACTGATGTTACGTTTAAAATTTTCTGTGTAACCCTTGTTTCTCGTGTGTATTAAGTTGTTGGGCCTATAAATGAAACAGTTTTGGGAAAGAGGAGAAAACGACAAGCATGTAGACGGTCGAGTAGTCGATCATTTCATGCGGTCCGTGTACCGTTCTCCAATATCCAGGAAGGTATACCATTATAAGCGTTGATATTTATGAAACTAACCAAGTAGTGCGTGTGTCCACAAGTTATAGTTAACGGCTTAACTGTAGATATTTTTAAAATCTTTGTGTGATAAATGGTTTTGGTTTATTTTTCAGAAAACGACAAGGGGTGCAAGACGAAAACAAGTAATAAAGTTTCTGATGGTAATAAACATAAGCAAGAACACCCCCCCCCCCCCCCCCCCCGAAATGGAAAGGATAACTATGGTAAAGGTAAGTGAAATTAGGACATGTGTACGCAACTGTTACAAGTATTCTCTGTGTATACAACAAAGGAAAAATGTATTTTGATGAGATTTTGATGTAGGTTTCGAGGGCCGTGGGGATAAGATATATAAGTCGCCTGACGCGGAACGCAAAGTCAGCCAAGAAGAAGACGTAAAAGGAGGTATTGTTTGTATTGTTCTATGTATATAACAGCTGTTATGATATACTATTTTTCGAATGAAGTGTAACTGCTTGTATTGGTTTTGGTGATTTTTTAGATTACGAGGAAGATTGTGAGATGCATGCGGTTGATCAAATATTCAAGTTCAAAAAAAGAAAGCAAGCAAAGTCCACCAAAAAAGGAAAAAGTAACAGTAAGAAACGTGCAAGGGCAAATTGTAGTAAAGATTTACCAGGGATAAGGATGTGCACCTCTCCAAACAAAATGTTTGAAGTTGTTGGTATGTTGACAAGGTGGCAGCGAAACGTGGTGCGGAAAATGGGATTTGGAGAGATACTTAAGCTAAAAGTATCAGACATAAATGCATCCCTGGCGTATTTTGTGGTCGATAGGCTAGATACAGTAAATATGGAAATTAACCTTGGGGACCAACAAATAAAAATTGATAAAGAATTTATTCGTAAAATAATGAGAGTACCGTACGGAGGGATACGGGTGGTGAAGGATGCGGAAGGATGTAGTGATGCTGTGAAAGTTGTTGAGACATGGAAAAACCGGTATGTTAAGGTCCCGATTAGTTGTAAAAACATCATCGACAAGATTAGAGAAAATTGTTATGAAGATGAAGAGATGTTCAAGATGGACTTTGCCATGCTATTCATAGCAACTATGATAGCAAGTACGACAAACGGCCACGCGATGTATACCATGCTCGAATGGTTCTATCTTTCAAAGGAATTTAAAGAGCACGGTTGGTGCCAGTTAATTATGGACACTATTAGGGTGTGTAAGAGTGATTGGGATAGATACGACCGTTATTCTTTTTTCCGGGGGCCGCTTATTGTTTTGGTGGTACGTCGCATTACCTTCAAATACACCTATGTACTTATTGATATACATTTGTGTAATTCATCGTATATTATTGGGAAGTTAGATAATGTGTTTTTTTACTATATGTGTAGTTGCTTTACCTGGACAGCACCACGTGTCCAAGATTCGCAGGAGATCGTTTGGAAGCTCCAATTAGTTTTTGGACAAAGGATATGATAAGTTTGCGGAAAGACATGGAGATCAAGAACGGGGGGTTTGGACTTGGTGATGTTAGAGAGCTATACGGAGATGACGAAGACTACGAACATTTAAGTGATGACGAGGTGGTTGATCTATCGAAGGAGACGACGAAAACGTACATGCATATTTTGATGGGATGTCGGTTGAGGTATGTCCAAGTTGTTATCAAATTATCTGTTACATACATAGGGTACATACTTAATTATTATTACTGGCAGTCACATTTAACCAGTATGTAAATTAAAAGTAAAAGTAAATTTTGATTGTTACTGGAAGGATTGCGTATCTGGGTGTTTCAGATGTTTGACGAGGCTGATGGGTTAAAGAGGAGGTTGGAGGAAGCTGTTGGCCAACTTGCCCCTCGTTTCCCAAACAACGAGTACTGGAACGGTACAAAGTAATTTTTAACAAAAGTGTTGTGGTTGATAAGGGTGAACCTTCTGGTGTCTTGTAAACTAAATGAGTATTGGAACTCATGTGACATGGTTTAACAAAACCTACATTCTAGGTCGGAACCTATCCTAATTGCTTTCGACCCGTTACGACCCATTAAGGTAGCTTATGCTACTTTAACGCGTCGTTCGAGACGTCTAACTAGTCCTATGACAAGTATTATATGCCTAAACATGTTTAAATATGTTGCATAATCAGTTAAGTGACAAAAGTTTAAGTTACATATGCTTAAATACCAATTATGCATGAAAAGGGCATTTTGGTCATTTTCCTAAGGCATATAAACTACCTATCATACAACTAGTTAAACTATGTGACCATAAGGTATAACCTCGGAAGGTTATTCCCTATGCAACTATGGTCACTAAACATGCTTGGTCGGATCCTAATGATCGACCAAACGGGTCGAGTTCGAAAGTCTAAGCGGTGGTTTAGACCGCTTGACTTACGACTCTAAACAAGCACTAAACTAAAAGTGACGAGCTAAACATGTTGAAACATGTTTACCTAAGTTAGAAAACAGGTTTTGATAACAAAACAAAGTGTTTTGATACCCAAGAGTAGTTTGGTTGCAAAACACGCATAAATACGCATTTTGACTGAAACTACAACTCGTCACTACGCCTAGTCAACGTGGTAATTAGTAGGTATAGTCACAAGGGACTATAACCATCGTGATTGCGCTCACATTGCAAAGTTCAAAAGAACTTTGTGTTGACCAAAGACTGGTCAAAGCAGAAAGTCAAACACTGTTTGACTTTCACGCTTGAAAAACAATAAAAGAACGAAAGAAGCTTACAAAGGGTCCAAGCTAGGGAGAACTTGATCTATAACACTCAGGTATGAAGCAAAGGCTTCAACTTAGAGCATTAAAATGATCAAGGGTGCAGAAAATGGAGTGAAGGCATGGCTATATATAGTTTTTGGTAAACCGTTAAGATCGTTTCTTGCTAAAGAGGGAACAATCTTGGCCATCCATGTGGGCTAATGGTTTTCAATACCATGGGGACATGTTAAACCATCAAAATTCAGAAGATGGTATCCCAAATCAGCTGTTAAAACCATCAAAAACAAGCCCCAAGTCCAGATTCAATGTTTCTGATCTGACAGTCTGTCACGGGCCGCATAGACCCAGACAATATCTTACGCGGGCCGCCTAAGCAAGTTTGGTAGATTGTCACATTTGGTCCCTGAACTTGAAAAATTTATGTTTTGATGCATATTTGACAAGTTTAAGCCCCGTTAACCTCATCTCAAGGCTCTAAAATAAAGTTAAAGTATAGGGAACTTAAAATATTCTCAAAAACATCTCGGATGTCGGTTTGTTTGGTCGTACGATCGCGTTGTTCGGGTAATTACGATGGAAGTCGTAACGAACGCAAAAACGATCCAAATTGAGCGACGAACGGAAATTTATCATGCCAATCACTAAAATAAAATATTTTAATGATTACATAAATTTTTGGGTGTCCGGATATATTCAGAACGTAAGATATGCGCGTAAATGCAAACTTATGCACTTTTTGACGCTTTTAGTCCCTATTGATCAAATAAGTTTATTTTAGCATACCGAACCCCTCAAAGCCTATTTATAAGCTATGTAAAGGATATTTATGGTATGTTTAACTTATGATTAAGTTCCATAATGTTCGTTACCATACAAAATCGGTATAGTTTCGCAGTTTGACACAAATAGTCCCTGCGATCGAACAAACTTGATTTTGACACACCAAACCATCCAAAACTTATTTCTAAGTTATGTGAAGATTATTTAAGGTATGTTAAGCCTATTTCACTATTCCGGAGTGTTTTTTGCGTTAAACTGATTACGTTTACGCATCAGTTCGCGTATAACTTTCCAGAAAGCGATTTAGAGCTCGAAATCGAACAGGAATTGATATGTGCAAATGATACACATATTTATACAAATCCCAAGTATGAAATACAATATTTCATTGATTTGGTATTTTTTTTATGCCCGTGGAGGCACAGATGTCATAGTCTCCCCTACTTCAGGAAATTTCGTCCCGAAATTTTATTTAGAGGAACTTGTGAGAGCTCGAAACAAGAAGTCGAAAAGATAAAACAACACTGGTTAGGGTTCTAAACTTCTAGTAACTTTAAATAACATCATGTTTGCAATGTAAGAGGGACACTTATATACAAGTATATGAAGCGCCATTGGTGCGTCCACCGTACCTCCATTACATTGTTCACGTTTCGTTATTGTTATCACTATCGGTTCTTACACATGATAAATCTTATTGTGGTTTCCGTGCACTGAATTTCATAGTTATGTACGCATCCATAATTACGTAATTTCTTGCATACTCCACACAGTGCATTTTATAATGTGTAGGGGAAAACCCAATGAACAAACCTGTGATGAGTGTGACTAGACCACCATAGGGTCCTTTAAATTAAATCAATAAATGATCTTTTAAATAGACCACCAAGGAGTCTTTCCAGCTATATCATCACATGCCATTCTTAACCAGATTCTGAATCAATCTTTTTAACTAGACCACTCAAGGGGTCTCTTTCGAATTATGGAATGGTACTATATAATCCAAGGGTCTTAACTATTACTTAGAAGCCCATTAAGGATTTAAGGTAGTACCTTTGGATATCCTACAATGAATCCCTCATATGAAGATATGGAATATTCTACGAGGATTTGGATAACGAAAAATCGGATCACACAAAAACATAAAAGAAAACACATAAACACATAATCACATAATTGCATAATTGTTTAATTTTGACCTTGAATTTGTTATCTTTGGACACGGGTATTTAAAGCACACCAGGAATCCAATCCATGGACTTCATTTGGCACTTTAAACATATCAAGAATCTATCTATGAAGATAGGAAGATCTTAATAGGAATTCAGCTTTGTCCTTATTGGATCGTAATGTATGTATTAAAACGTACAAAGAATCCAATCAAGGGCTCCGATTTGAGCGATAATCATCCTCAAGGATCTAATTGTGAAGATAAGAAGATCCTATATGGATTTTGGAATCTGGATAGCGGGAGATGCTTCGAAATCTTGCACTAGATGTGCTTAAGTCGATACACGAGGTAGAATGCTCATGAAGTTGAGGTGCTAGATATGCCAAGGCAACATATGAAGCAGAATTTTGGAGATTGGGTAGTTATCTAACCAAGGATTTAAAGTGATTACTCAAAATGTCACTTATATTCTATACTTCGTTTCTTATAATGAAACGAGTACTTAGAATTTTTGAGGAAATCATGAGCGATCACAAGAATGGGAGAACTACAAGAGTAGTTTGTAAAGAACATAGTTCTTTGGTGTAGGTATTGTAGGGGTATGCCATACACACATGTAACTACACTTGTATAACAGAATTGTAAACAAAAATTTTATTTATAAACAAAACCGATTGTTCCAGAGTTCAACAAAAGAAACAAAAGCATAAGTTTCAAATTATTCAAAGCAGCATCATCTTCTAATCAGCCAAATGCTCATCCGTGGGTCAGATTTGCATTGACAAACTTTGGGTATTCGTCCCTGAAATGACTCGTCTCGTCATAGAAGTAGCAAGTACCAGGAGGAAAATGAGCTTGTGCTGGATCTGCTTGAAGTTAAACAGGGTTCTGAATAGTTTGGTTTAACACAGCGACTGAACGACAGACTCTTGCCGTATGACCAACAAGTCCACAGTTGAAACATTTTCGGCATCTGACACTGGCATGGTGATGGAGGTTACACTGATTGCACAAAGGGGCTGTTCCTTTGTATGGTGCTCGAGCAGCAGTAGGACCTGCAACAGCTTTGTTTTGGATAGTAAAGCGGCACATGTTAACCAAATGTCCCCATCGTCCGCAGTGGGTACATTTGAAACAGGGTATTTGATTCGGATGATGACGGTGGCATTGATTGAAGAAAGGAGCAGTTCCCAAGTATGGCTTCTTGGCTGGTGGTGTTGCCACCTGACCAGGTCCTGCTTGATTTAGTGCAACGGCTGGAGGATTCTCTGAGATTTTACGCTTCTTTGATCTTTTCGAAGGCTTGGCTTCTGCTTCCTTTGATGCTTCTCGGGTGGCTTCATCCTGGAGATGGGACATGGCAATAGCTAATTCAGCAGTCTTCAGGATTACTTCGCCTATTCGCTGGGCAACTTTGGTAGCCTGCTCGGACATTTGAGCGTCGCTGCGATGAAGAGAAATTCTAGAGGAAATGGAAGACTTAGGAAGAAACAGGTGAAATGTTTTTGGATAATCAGAACAGAATGACAACGCATAAAAATTGTGATCATTTGTTTGTTACTTAAGGCAAACAAATGAGACGGTGACTAATCAAAGTAAGCGGGTCATACTAATGTATCGCGAAGACATGCTTTAACCTATAAATGGACACTCGCCCCAAGAGTTCCCAGGTAAGAGTGACTGGTCCGATTATGTGGATTTGTACGGACACTCTAGCCTTAGACAGAAAACTCAGAGTACAGGCATCCACCCTTCCAGATTGCACGTGTTCACATTATAAGACCCAACTTTAACGAGATTTTGAAAACTTTGAAGGTTCAAAACCTTATAATAAATCATCCTAGAACAAGTGATTGGTTTTCAAAGCGGACTTGAAATTTGTGTTCTTGTTGTGGTTGTCACCTAAGGATAAGTGACGGTATTGTTTTAAGATCTAAACCCAAGAATCTTGTGTTAGGGTCCTAGGAAGGTTATAGATTAGGTCAAAGCGTTACTAATAACCTAATTCCCTATAACCATGAGCTTTGATACCAACTTTTCTGTCACACCCCGACCGCGTAAAACAACAAAACGCGGCAGAATCGTCGGGGAGTGTTGTAACAGAATCATTGTCTCATAACACATGGAAATTTGAAGTTTTGTTTTATTAAATATTAAACATTTACATTGTCTTGAAATTTAAATAAACAAGTTAAACATAGTCTATCATTGTTATTAAGTCACTAAGGCCTTGTCCAGTCCTATGTAAGCATGCATCATAGCAATCAACATCATTCAACAACACCTGAAACATATGCAAAAACAAAGTCAGCAAAGAAATGCTGGCGAGCACATAGGTTTTATGAGAGTGTCGGATTCATGGCTAGTTTACATGTTGTAATACCTAATTAAAAACCTTGTTTTGAAAAAAATGTATAGTATTGCAACAAAATTAACCAACTCAAATCAAGTGGGTTATAGTTTATAAAATCTTGTAGCCATGATTCTTAACCCCAAAACATTTGTTTAATTAAATCAAATTGTAAAACATCTCGTAAAAACTCGTTAATAAAACTCGAATGGTTTATATTATTTAGAAAACATCGTTGTGTGACATCGTTTCAAAATCGTTTACCCAAGTGCACTAAATAACGCCACGGTATGTAATATGATGGAAACACTTATATATAAGAAGTACCAGCGGCGTATCTAACATGTTTTCATCACATTACACCCGTCCCGTTACCTAAACACTAACCAAAAACCAATCGTTTACCCAAATCGTTTAACTCGTTAAAATCGCTTTAGTCGTTTAAATCATTCTCGTTTTAATTGTGAAATCTACTTTTGGTCGTCTCGCTAATAACATCCAAACCTTCGCGACTCACCTATCGCCAATCTCGCATTAATAAACCACCAAAGGGTAAATTAACAATCATAGATTCGGTCGTTACCCACCTAACCCACACATAACCATGGGTGCAGTCTGATAACGGGATTTGTCAGATCCTATGGTACCATAACCTAATACTGGTCGGTTCGGCCAAAATTAATGAATGTTATTTATTATGTAATTACAACCAACAAGTTTGTTCAAATTATCGAAATCGTTATTAATTTAATATAAACCATTTTAAACATTTTCGAAACCATCGTTAAAAACATCGAAATCATTTAACACATATGAATCACCCGAAAACAATCGAAAACAGTAAAATAGGGGAACTATGTACTCACATCGAAGTGCAAATATTCTTGATCTAAAGAACTCAACGAGCTCAGGCAAACCAAGGAAATTCAAGTAGCACCTAGTAATCGAATCACTAGTTAAATAATCGACACCTAAATCGGAAGATTGGATAGAATGAGGTCTTGTAAACCAAATGAGTATTGGAACTCATGTGACATGGTTTAACAAAACCTACATTCTAGTTCGGAACCAATCCTAAGTGCTTTCGACCCGTTACGACCCATTAAGGTAGCTTATGCTACTTTAACGCGTCGTTCGCGCAAACGCGCGTTCGAGACATCTAACTAGTCCTATGACAAGTATTATATACCTAAACATGTTTAAATATGTTGCATAATCAGTTAAGTGACAAAAGTTTAAGTTACATATGCTTAAATACCAATTATGCATGAAAAGAGAATTTTGGTCATTTTCCTAAGGCATATAAACTACCTATCATACAACTACTTAAACTATGTGACCATAAGGTATAACCTCGGAAGGTTATTCCCAATGAAACTATGGTCACTAAACATGCTTGGTCGGATCCTAATGATCGACCAAACGAGTCGAGTTCGAAAGTCTAAGCGGTGGTTTAGACCGCTTGACTTACGACTCTAAACAAGCACTAAACTAAAAGTGACGAGCTAAACATGTGGAAACATGTTTAACTAAGTTAGAAAACAGGTTTTGATATCAAAACAAAGTGTTTTGATACCCAAGAGTAGTTTGGTTGCAAAATACGCATAAATACGCATTTTGACCGAAACTATGACTCGTCACTACGCCTAGTCAACGTGGTAATCAGTAGATATAGTCACAAGGGACCATAACCATCATGATTACGCTCACGTTGCAAAGTTCAAAAGAACTTTGTGTTGACCAAAGACTGGTCAAAGCAGAAAGTCAAACACTGTTTAATTTTCACACTGGAAAAGCAATAAAAGAACAAATGAAGCTTACAAAGGGTCCAAGCTAGGGAGAGCTTGATCTATAACACTCAGGTATGAAGCAAAGGCTTCAACTTAGAGCATTCAAATGATCAAGGGTGTAGAAAATGGAGTGAAGGCATGGCTATATATAGTTTTTGGTAAACCATTAAGATCGTTTCTTGCTAAAGAGGGAACAATCTTGGCCATCCATGTGGGCTAATGGTTTTCAATACCATGGGGACATGTTAAACCATTAAAATTCAGCAGATGGTATCCCAAATCAGCTGTTAAAACCATCAAAAACAAGCCCCAAGTCCAGATTCAATGTTTCTGATCTGACAGTCTGTCACGGGCCGCGTAGACCCAGACAATATCTTACGTGGGGCGCCTAAGCAAGTTTGGCAGATTGTCACATTTGGTCCCTGAACTTGAAAAATTTGTGTTTTGATGCATATTTGACACGTTTAAGCCCCGTTAACCTCATATCAAGGCTCTAAATGAAGTTAAAGTATAGGGAACTTAAAATATGCTCAAAAACATCTTGGATGTCGGTTCGTTTGGTCGTACGATCGCGTTCTTCGGGTAATTACGACGGAAGTCGTAACGAACGCAAAAACGATCCAAATTGAGCGACGAATGGAAATTTATCATGCCAATCACTAAAATAAAATATTTTAATGATTACATAAATTTTTGGGTGTCCGGATATATTCAGAACGTAAGATATGTGCAAAAATGCAAACTTATGCACTTTTTGACGCTTTTAGTCCCTATTGATCAAATAAGTTTATTTTAGCATACCGAACCCCTCAAAACCAATTTCTAAGCTATGTAAAGGATATTTATGGTATGTTTAACTTATGATCAAGTTCCGGAATGTTCGTTACCATACAAATCGGTATAGTTTCGCTATTTGACACAAATAGTCCCTGCGATCGAACAAACTTGATTTTGACACACCAAACCATCCAAAACTTATTTCAAAGTTATGTGAAGGTTATTTAAGGTATGTTAAGCCTATTTAACTATTCCGGAGTGTTTCTCGCGTTAAACTGATTACGTTTACGTATCAGTTCGCGTATAACTTTCCAGAAAGCGATTTAGAGCTCAAAATCGAACAAGAATTGATATGTGCAAATGATACACATATTTATACAAATACCAAGTATGAAATACAATATTTCATTGATTTGGTATTTGTTTGATGGCCGTGGAGGCACATATGTCACACTAATGAGAGCCGTATCAAGTTTTCGGATGACTCTGGTTTTTTCAACAAGACGACACCGTATAAAGTGGTAAGTATGAATTTAATTTGTAAACGTACGCATGTGTATGCAGTTGTTAACCTGGTGTACGTTTACTTTAAACGCATAAAGATGTTTTCATCAAATACTTGAAATTCGTGCATCATCCGAAATGTTTGGAGTTTGAGCCAGTAATACCGAAAAGGCTGGAGATAGAATGGGCGACAATAGGGAATAGTGTTGATTGTGGAGTTTTCGCCATGCGTCACATGGAGACATGGTTCGGAGAAACAGACTTAAAATGGGATAGTGGGTTTCCACTCGCGCATACGCAAAAAAAGGCGTGTCTAACAAGATTAAGGAAAAAGTATGCTATCAAGATTGTTTGTTCCCATGCAAACAAGCAGCGCGATGAAGTAATGGGTGAAGCAGTTGCATATAACTTGGACAAAAGGCTTCAGGGTTAAAAAGTTGAATGCAGATAATAGTCGTAATGACTGGATTTTTTATTTTCGGATGTGTGCGTACGTGAGGTGGTTGGGTTTTTTATTGTTCTTTGATGGAACTTGGATGTTAAAATGTTTTGTTTTATTGTTGTTTTGAATTTCCGCTTTCTTATTTGGGACATAAGTTACACCCTTTTGTGTATGGAGATGGTATGGTTATGGTTTAATCCCATTGTAAGGAGATAGGCAATGTAGATATAGTTCACAGACGAAAATGTATGAATATACACAACTCTACAAGCGTAAAGTGCACAGATGCAATATGTATAAATACACTAGTGTATAGCTAAGTGTACGTCCAATGTGTAAATACTGAAACATGTGTGTAAGGCGGATTAAAGAAACTGTTTTTTGCTACGTTATTTGGTAGACGTTTGTGTATGAATATACACAAATGTACATGTTTAAGGCTTCCAGATTTCATATTCTCAGATTGTATGAAGAAAACTAACAAATGTTTTTTAATTGAAATACACTAGTGTATATATGTGTAAGTACATAGAAAAATCAACCTGTGTACACAGGTGTAATGTTGTAGTTTCAGAATGTTTTGTATTCCTTACATAGACGTCTAAGCAGTTGTTACAAACATAAATAGAAAAGCATTTGAAACAATCACCAACATAAATAAATAAAAAGTTAATCATAGAAAGTAGCAAAGCATTTAAAACAATCACCAATGTAAGTGTTGTAACAATGAAAGTTTACGAAAAGAAGTTCAAAAATGTGTTATTTGGACGCATATACTAAAAATTGCTAGCGTTGGCTTTGCTATCCGATTCGTCTGATTCTATCTCCATGTCTTCCTCATCTTCGTCTTCCTGGTCATCCTCGTCGGTAGATGAGTCCTTCTTAGTTGGCTTCCCTTTTTAAAGGGCAATTCCTTTTATCGGGTTTTCTAACTCGTTTTCCACAATAATTACATTTCCTTCATGGCTTCTTGACAGCTTTTATTGCTTTTTCACGTGGCCCAATTGGTCTATTGTGCTTCCCACAACCTTTGTTACGTATTTTCTTTGGTGCTGACGTGTGTCGATGTGAGTATATTTTTAGTTATATTTTTAGCTCTTTTTTTAACTCGCCGATTTTCAAGTTTTTAATTTATAAAACATGATACTTTACTATCACTTTACACACGTTAGGGCAAGTGCACCCATCGCGGACGTAGTATAGTGATGACAAGATACCGAGGTCGTCCAAGGACACAAGAGCTTTTAATACCGGCTTATCGTCAACGTATAATCGAACCAAATTTTGAGAAATGATTTTTAAACTAATAAAAAATAAAAACAAAAAACAAATAAAATAAAAATGATAGACAAGAAAGAATCACTTGGATCTGACTTATATTTCATGTACTCTTTTGATGATTTCTGTACTTTGGGCATTTTAAGAGATTATCTTAGTTATAGTAGTAGGCCCCTCTTTTAGAGGCGACGTTACCCTCAACTTAGTGGTTTGAGACAACAAGGATATACAATCCCACTAGGTCGGAATATTGAAAGATAATTAAGTAAGTTATTAATGCAAAATGTGGTGGGCCCCCTTACGAGGCGGCGGTCACCCTCAACCCGTTGGTCTGAGTCAGTAGGGATACAATCCTCGCGAGGTTGGTTTAAAGTTTTAATAGTAGTTTATGAATAAGGGGTGCAAGCGTTTTCTTACTCTCAGTCGGCCAGTCATTCCTGGGCAATCCATGGAATAGTACTAAACTTGCACCAGGTTCTTGCAGGATCTATACACTGAACGAGACATAGAATTACCCAAAACACCCTTCTAACCCCCTTACAGGCAATTAACATTTGAGTATACGACATACGAAGAATGGTTGAATAAATTCGCCTTCAATATAAAAAAGTAATTATTAAAGTCATTAATACATACCCAATTAAAAAAAAGGTTAATTTGCACGGTAACCCCGACCGCGGAGGGGATCTCCCCTCCCAGTTCACTACGCGACAAAGATCCCTGGCAGAAAATATCCTCTGGTCGTACTCGAGTGGGATCAAACCCGAGACCTCTCCAAATGAGGGTCCCCGAGAGACTTTAGCAAGGATGTCGGTGGCCACTTGAGCTAAACCCGAGACCTCTCCAATTAAAAATTAGCCAAAGATTGGAAATCATAAAAGAAATACATAAAAGATATGTCTTCACCAAGTGATGTAAGAATTTAGCCAAGCATGGCCTTTTTTTGACAAAGATTCTTACTATTAATCTTGGATCCCGAGACTACGCATACACTCTAAAGATGGAAAAATGGATGATGGTGGTGGATGAGGGTGTTGTAGTGGTGGCAAGTGAGAGAAAAGTGGTTTACGAGGGATAAGTTGAAGTGAAACCAAGCAACCCTATTTATAGCTGAAAACATAACATCCACCATGGCCCGTGCCCGTCTGGCACGGCCCCGTGGCCATCAGTCTCTCTCTTCTACATTAACTACAGTGTCAGACTTGTACTAACATGGCCCCATGTGTCAACGGCACGGCCCGTGGCCAATGTACTTGCTGTACTTCTCCATATTCTGGAAATCCAAGAGTTGACCACGCCCTGTGTTGCTTTAGCACGACCCCGTGTTGAGCTTGGAATTTATCTTCTGTTGTTGTCTCTTTCTGCTGTAGTGAATACCCATCAGGCACGGGGCCGTGCTCATCTCCCTGTGTTGCTTTAGCACGGCCTCGTGTTGAGCTTGGAATTTATCTTCTGTTGTTGTCTCTTTCTGCTGTAGTGAATACCCACCGGGCACGGCTCGTGCTAGATGAGCACGGCCCCGTGCCAGAGCTTCTGTCTTTGTTATTTCTTGGGTTTGGATGTGGATGGGGGCTCGGCAAGATGGTCAATCCTTCTTTATAGCATTTTATGTTGGGTTTTTGCTGTCTTTTTGCTTCTTTTGTTCTTTTAAGCTCTTTTAACCCTGTTTATTAAAAAGGAACAAAAACACAAGCTTTTTTCAATATTAGTACTAGAAAAGGGTTGATTTTATGCCTCATTTGATGTAGTTTATATGTTGTATTTTGAACACATCAAATACCCCCCCCCCCCCCACACTTGAATCTTTGCTTGTCCTCAAGCAAAACTCTTTATTGGCTTCACACACCCAAACGGAATGGGTAGAAGAGAAAGTTTTTGGACCTATCCTTAGAGTGTCGGGAATTTAATTTCTAACTTATTTTGTTTTTACTTAATTTACGTTCTTATTTGGCCATGACTTATTTACAACACAATTAAAGAAAAATTACTTATTTTTTTTGGGCATAACATGCATTTATAAATTTTTTTTTGGTTATATACGCCTTTTACACACCTCACCAGTAATCACTCAACACTCGGCCGAAAATGTATAAGTGAGAACGCTCGTACCCGATTTGGAAATTACTCCTTCTATAGGCTTGACAAATAATCAAACCTCCTTCTTTTTGACGTTTTTAATCCTTGTAGGTATCGAGAGGACTTTTTAAAAGGTAGGCTAGGGCTCGGGTAGGTGAGTTTTATTTGAAAGTGGCTAAAATAGTAAAATGTTGGCTTTTCTTTTGAATTTTTTTTTATTTTGTTGTGACTTAGTTAAAACTATATTTATAAGTAATATTTTTTTTGCTTATTTTATTCTAAGTAGTAGTTTTTTTAATAATATAACTAAGTCACTAATTTTGCAATTTTCAAAAGAGCCGCGTTTATTGAAAATAAAGGGTGTAAAGATGAAAAGGTTGGATTTTTGGGGTGATGGGTGATTTATTTTGCAAAAATTTTGCGGGTTTAAGAAACGAAAAGTTTTAAGGCTCAAAATGGTTTGTCTACGAGGAGTATTTTTGGGAAAAAGCAAGGAAAAAATAAAGGTTTTGGATGAAAAAGCGGGTTTTGTCCTAATGCCTCTGTCATTTACTTACTTGAATTAGTGTCGGTAAGGACTTGGGATATATTGCTTTGGCCAGTTCTAGAGTTGTAAGAACCAAATGGTCTTTAATCACACAAGAAACCAAAATTTGAGCGATTAGTATATATATTTGTATTTATGCTCAATAAATTCTCAAAACTCACTTTTTGTGGGAAAAGGGTTGTAGTGTAAAAACTTATATATAAACAAGTCAATTTTTTACAAAGATTTGTTAGGCCCATTTTTATAATTTTCTTTAGTTGGTTCTTTTTATCATGACATTTTAGGTGTAAATTAATAAAAACATCATTTTTAGAACTTTTATACCCAACTAAACTAAGATAAGTAAAAGAAAGAAAATAAAGTTTTTGAAAAAGTTTGGGGTGTTTTAGCGGTTTCAAACGAGTTTTGTGTAAGGCTTGTTTTAGGGCAAGTGATTCAAGGTTTTATCATCCCCCACACTTACATTACACATTGTCCACAATGTGTCCCAAAAAATATTTATTTAGGTTGAATACGTAAAAAGTATGGAAAATAACAAAATTTCATAGTTATTGGACACTGGGTGCGGGGTCGTGTTGGATGAACATGACCCGTGCTCAGAGTGCCCGTAACTGAGTTTTTAGAAAACTTACAGTGGAGTGAGCACGGGGTCGTGCCTGGTGGGCACGAACCGTGTCACTGTTTGGAGAACAACTTTTTGACATCAGTGGATTGGGCACGGGGGCGTGTTGGGTTAACGCGGCCCCGTGCTGTTCATCTGTTTCAGTTAAAAATGCAGGTTTTCAACATTTAGCTCTTGTTTCCGGGCTTAGGGACCACTATGCTTATTATGTCCAAGCCTCCCATGGTACCTGCGATCTACAATACTACCACAACACACATAACAAAACCAACATAAAACCTACATTACCAACGTTCAAGTTTCACCACCATCATCCAAACATAAAAACTAAATGCAGAAAATAAAGTTATCTAACATAAAGTAAATTGTCTTAACGGGACGCAGCCCGAGGAAATGTTAGATTGTTCAAAAGGTGAGAGATTTAACCTGCATGATACCCACGTCGCTCGCCACCGCCGCTGCCTAGTCAAATCCATCCTATGCCCCTCGTCCTCCTCCTCATCGTCTCGAATCACCATATGGTCCCGGATGTAGGTGATATTGTTTTGCATGGAGTGGATGTTGCGTTCCATGTTGCCGATCCGGGTGCTTGCGCTTTGGCCTAAGCTGTAAACATTCTTCGAGACTTGGAGGGTTTCCTGCATAATATTATACAAATTTGTAAATTCAGGAAAATCAGCCCCTCCTTGGGATGAGGATCCCGGGAATTGTCTGGGACGAGGACGGTTCGGTATGTCTTCGATTGCCAATATCATGTCCGGGTCGTTGGGATTCCAAGCACGACCCTTTGCGTCTTTAAAGCGCATGGTTCCGTCGGGGCAATCGATGATGATACCCATGCTACGGTATATCGCGAGATCAACCTTGGTGGTACCGACACCTCTGTTGAATGATGATGGGGTTCGCTGAATGAAATGCTTAAACAACTTAGCGATCCATCCCCCATAGAAAATCGGCGTTCGGGTGTCTGCGGTAGCGTTGGCATCTATGTTTCGAAGAAAGATGTGGGCGACATTGATAGGTTGGTAAGTTACAAGGCAATAGAGGACAGTAAGTTCTCGTAGATTCACCACCCCGCCACTATTATCCCCTTGGCACAAAGAACCACTAAGGGCCTGGTGAATGTAGCGGATGAGCGGGTCTCGGATCTTTGTGCTTTTGGTGGAGCTTGGGTTATAGTGGTCGTCTCCTATCAATGCCCATGCAGCTTGGCGGAAGTTGTCTGGTAGTTCGCCAAGGGTTTCAATAAACTCAGGCTCAACTGCGTCCTCTTCGGTGTATATGCCAATATTGATACCGAATTGGGCAGCCGAGATGCTATACCATTCTGCTCCACATCTTAACTCCACAGCATCTGAATCAAACAAATCCGGCTTAGTCCTTTTGAACTTGAGGGTGCTTAAGAACTCCATGTTATATTGATATATGGACCGGAGCCGGCTATTTAGGATGATTCGGAGTGGACCAGTCACGAGTGCATCATATCTCTCCCTTTGCCCCACTGTTTCGAGCGTGTCGTAACAAACCTGCCTTGGTGGCTCTTCATGACGTTCTTTCAAGGTTTCATATTGTGTTTCGAACTCCAACTTAGAAGTTTTGAACCTCAGAAACTTGTGTGGAGCCATCCTGCAAGAAAGAACCAATAAGACGGTTGATACGTACGAAAAACATGTAAAAATATGATATCAG
Source organism: Helianthus tuberosus (assembly GCA_030545235.1). Taxonomy (NCBI): domain Eukaryota; kingdom Viridiplantae; phylum Streptophyta; class Magnoliopsida; order Asterales; family Asteraceae; genus Helianthus; species Helianthus tuberosus. The sequence goes on from JARYGA010058197.1 coordinate 21,298, forward strand.
GGGGTCTAGACACGGCCCCGTGTCTGACTGACACAACCCCGTGTCGGAGGTTTAGGGTTGGGCACGACCCCATGTTGACGAGTCTGTTTCACCAAATTTTAAGGTTTTCGAGCCGGTTTCGAAAAATCTGAAATTTTTGGTTCACCAGTAGCGGTTAACCCCGATTAAGAAACCCCAATGACCATTTTTACCAAAAAACTCCCGTTTACCCTTCCGATTTTATCATTTTCCGTCAAGAACAAGGGTTTGGCGAAAACAATGTGAATCAATCGATTTCCTCAACAATGTTCAGACATTTACTTTCAAAATTACTACTACTAACTACTACTAACAAGATCTAAACAAAAATTCGAGATTGGCACGGGTTTAGTTCAAGAACCCTATAGATTAAACCCGAATTTTTGGGTGTTAAACTAAATGCAAATCGCTAAACTAACTATAATGATGTTAGAATCATACCTTGTGGTTGGTTTGGAGTGATTGGACGTGGAAAATCGTCGGAAAATCGGCAGGAACCGGTGTGCCAGAGAAACGGGTCGTGTTGTGTTTGAAAAAAATGAAGACTTTATATCCCAACAGTTAGTCGGCCACGGCCCCGTGCCATGTCTTTATTTTTTTATTGTATCTGGGCCTTTGGGCACGGAGGCGTGTTAGGTGGGTACGGCCCCGTGTCAAACTGCCAGTAACATTATTTTTTTATTCGTGCACGTGTGTTTGACCGTTTTTTTGTGGTTCCTTTGGTACTTACCTGTTTTTCTTCAAATCTTCATGGTTGATTCCTTCCAATTGCCTACAAGATGATTAAAAAGAAAAATATGCAAAAAAAAAAAAAACAAATAAACATTTGATCATTTTACCGATCATGTGTCTACCTCTTGAAGAACTATTTCAATTTCCTTCTCCTCGATGAAGCCTCGATAGGGTTTAAGCCTTTGTCCGTTTACCTTGAATGGTACACCGTTTGGAGGCTTACTTTCTACCGCTCCATGTGGAAATATTTGGGTGATGGAATAAGGTCCTGTCCACCTTGACTTAAGCTTACCCGTAAATAATCGGAGCCTTGAATTAAACAATAGTACTTGATCCCCCTCCCGAAATTCTTTAGGTTTGCTTATTTTATCATGTATACTTTCCATGCGTTTCTTATAAATTTCAGAATTGGATATGCTTGATTTCTTAATTCGTCTAATTCGTTTAATTGATAGAATCGATTTTTACCGGCAAGGTCTTGGTCTAGGTTTACGTTTTTTAACGCCCAATAGGCCTTGTGAATAATTTCTATCGGGAGGTGACAATTTTTTCCATAGACGAGCTTATATGGGGTGGTGCCTATTGGTGTTTTGTAGGCGGTTCGAAAGGCCCATAAAACGTCATCTAGTTTATCCACCCAATCTTTCTTGTTTTGACCTACGGTTTTCTCTAAAATTCTTTTTAGCCCTCAATTTGTTACTTCGGCTTGACCGTTGGTTTGAGGATGGTAGGCGGTTGAAATGCGGTGATAGACCCCATATTTTGTTAAAATTTTGTATAATTGATGATTGCAAAAATGGGCACCTCTATCACTAATTAGTGCCTTTGGAGCACCAAAGCGAGAAAATAGTCGTTTTAAGAATCTTATCACGACTCTACCATCGTTGGTTGGAAGAGCTTCGGCCTCGGCCCATTTGGACATATAATCGACCGCTACAAGTGTATTTATTACCTTTTGACGGTGGGAAAGGTCCCATAAAATCCATACCACAAACATCAAAAATTGCACAAATAAGAATGCCTTTTTGAGGCATTTCAAAATTTGTTCAGTAAATCATATGTTAATTTCTCCCCTCTTTTGGTGTTTGGGTAGTGATGGAGACTGCACACCAACAACAATTTGTGTTAAGCATGTTAACGGCCAAATATACTCGCCTTATGTTAAGTTGGTAGCGTATACAGTTATACTAACCTTATTTTGATACGAGTAAACTCTACTGTAGTGTTTTCATTTTTCTTCCCAAATGAAAGAGGAAAATGTAGTATGTACAAGCACAACAGACTACCAGTGCTGCATTTTATCGTAAACACATGACACTAAATATCGCGAAAGCATCTTCTAGACGCTTCCAACAATGCCATAAAGATAAGAAGACATGAACGCTACCAACACGTTTAACATTATCTTACTTAGAAATGCTTTTTTTTAACGGCAACCTTCTTGTATTAGGCTACCGCACTCCCCCCAAATTGAAGAGCCCCGTTGCTCCACTCCGGCCAACCTATGTTGTCTTAACTGGGCCCATGTTGGCTTTAAAGTATGGCTTGGACGTTCCCCCGGGAAACCTTACCGTAGGTTGCCACTTGACAGTCGTGCCACCACAAGAGCAGAACTCTTTGACGTAACACACGGTGAGACAAAAACCCGGGTGGGCTTAGCACCTCTGCAAGGAGGCTAAAATTTATCTATCATTGTCTAATCCACCAAAGTGACACAAGTGGGGTTTAGACTTGGGTCTCTATTCGAAGAGCTCAAGTCTCCCTACCTATTGGTAGATTTGTGTATTTTCAGTTAGGTCATCATGATGACAAAATTGCAAATACAACGTTTGGCCTAGAGATGGGCATAATAACCTCTCTACTCACATAGCCACGTGATCTCTAGATAAGTGAACTTTTACGTTTATAGGTAACACATACCACGATTACGTATCTTTGTTTATATACGTTTGTGTATAATTGATTTTATGTACCAGTTTATTTTATTATATCTCGGAAAGAAACCCAACAATAAGCCGAGATCACTTCAAATCAGGAGTCTCCGTCATAATGGGCTGAGAACATTATATTTTTGCTCATACGAGCAAGCTGACCAAACTCCACTCCAAACTAAACTGTAGCCTTTCAAGGATGTAAACCACCTCGGATCTATCATCAAGAAACCGCTAGAACGACAAGATTAAAAGTCAACACTGACACAAATTGGGTAAAAACGGGCATTTAAGTTAAGAATACCGCCAGAAAAAGAAATAAACACTTGTATCTGTGAGGTTCTGGTATTTGTACTCCCGACTAAAGACTTTTTGCCTTTTGCTCAGAGCAACTAAAGCATGGCTAACCATGGTGCGCCGGGGTTGCCAGGTTCTGACCTTTGACAAGAAACTACCTAGGCTTGGCTCAGAGCCAAGGAACCACGGAGCACCAGTTTGCCGGTTTGACCATTCACAAGAAGCTACCTTGGCCTTGCTTGTTTTTCTTTTTGGGGAGATATTCACACTGGAAATAGTACAAGAATTTTAAAATTAGAGAGAAATATATAGAGACGGTATCTGTATATGTATAGTAGAGATAAGGAGACCATCAGGTGGGGCCGGGAGCAAGTGTGTTTGAAGGCAGGTTTACTCCTGCTCCTTTCACAGATACTTTAGGTGCTCTAACAGAGCTAGCCCTGCTCGTGAGGTTCGAGTCGAGAAAGAGAACGACCACTGTTATGTCATCATGGAAATGACGGCGGACCCCACGATCGATCTTTTTCAAGTCAGAGTATCTCATCTCCCTCTTCTTTGCTGCTTTGCGCAATGCAACTTTTACTAGTCTCTTAGCAATTCCCTGCATCAATGAATATTAATGTTGTGAGTTT